>BSBK01012691.1:0-10000 GCA_027943335.1 Chamaecyparis obtusa
TTTGTCTGTCTCTCTATCTGTCTATCTATCTATCTATCTATCTACTATCTATCTATCTCTTTGTCGCTGTCTCTATCTCTATCTCTGACTCTATCTCTATCTCTGTCTCTATCTCTATCTCTGCTCTCTTTATCTATCTTGATCTTTTTCTCTGTCACTATTTCTGTCTCTATCTCTGTCTTTGTCTCTATCTCTGTCTCTGTCTCTCTATCTCCATCTTGTCTATGTGTTTGTCTATCTATCTTTTTATCTCTCTGTCTCTGTCTTTGTCTATTGTCTGTCTGTTTGTCTATCTATCTCTCTCTGCTCTCTATCTCTTTCTATCTCTCTGTCTCTATCTATCTCTATCTCTATCTCCTTGTCTCTCTCTATCTGTGTGTTTGTCATCTATTTTTCTATCTATCTATCTATCTATATGTCTCTCTCTGTCTTATCTCAATCTCTCTCTCTTTGTCTCTCTATCTGTCTATTTGTCTGTCTATCTGTCTATCTATCTATTTGTCTGTCTGTCTGTCTCTGTCTCTCTATCTCTTCCTATTTTTATTTCTATCTCTGTCTGTATCTTGTTGTCTCTCTATGTCTTTATCTCTATCTCTGTCTATGTCTTTATCTCTTTATCTCTCTATCTCTTACTCTCTATCTCTCTCTGTATCTTTGTCTCTTTGTATCTCTGTATCTCTATCTCTGTCTCTATCTTTGTCTCTATCTTTGTCTCTATCTCTGTCTCTGTCTCTATCTCTCTCTATCTTTGTCTCTCTCTGTCTCTATCTCTATCTCTATCTTTGTCTTTATCTTTGTTTGGTCTGTTTGTCTATCTATCTTATCTCTGTTTTGTCTGTCTGTCTCGTCTGTCTCTGTGTGTGTCTATCTCTCTACTCTATCTCTGTCTCATCTCCATCTCTATCTATCTGCTGTCTGTCTATCTGTCTATTCTCTGTCTGTCTGTCTATCTGTCTGTCTCTATCTCTGTCTCTATCTCTTTATCACTCTCTATCGCTATCTAGTCTCTTTATCTCTCTATCTCTCTCTGGCTCTATCTCTATCTCTACCTCTCTATCTATTGTCTTTGTCTCCTATCTCTATCTCTGTCTCTATCTCTATCTCTCTCTATATTGTGTCTTTGTCTCTGTTTGTGTCTTTGTCTCTATCTTCTCGTCTCTCTGTCTCTTTGTCTCTATCTCTATTTGTTTAATCTCTATCTCTCTTTTTATCTCTCTGTCTTCTATCTATCTATCTATCTATCTATCTATCTATCTTTGTCTTTGTCTTGTCTCTTTTGTCTCTTTGTCTCTATCTCTATCTCTATCTCTGTCTTCGTCTTTGTCTTTGTCTCTGTCTCTATCTCTATCTCTATCTCTATCTCTCTCTTTGTCTCTGTCTCTTTCTCTGTCTCTATCTTTGTCTCTTTCTTTGTCTTTGTCTCTGTCTCTATCTTTGCTCTCTATCTCTATCTCTATCTCTACTCTGTTTTTTTATTATCTCTCTATCTCTCTCTATCTCCCTTCTCTTTCTCTATTTGGTCTCTTTTCTATCTCTATCTCTTTGTCTCTCTACCTCTCTCTGTCTCTCTATCTCTGTCTCTATCTCTATCTCTCTCTTTCTCTCTCTCTCTCGTCTCTCTCTCTCTGTCTCTTTGTCTCTATCTTTCTATTTCTCTCTCTCTGTCTCTCTCGGCTCTTCTTGTCTCTTTTTGTCTATTGTTTCTCTGTCGTCTATCTCTGTCTGTCTCTACTCTATCTTGTTCTTCGATCTTCTCTTTCTCTGTCTCTGTCTCTATCTCTCTCTTTGTCTCTTTCTCTTTCTCTAGTCTCTGCTCTCTCTCTGTCTCTGTTCTCTGTCTCTGTCTCTGTCTCTCTATCTCTAGCTCTCTATCTCTCTTTCTATTTATCTCTGTCTTTGTCTTTGTCTCTCTATCTCTTTTCTATCTTTGTGTTTTTATCTCTCTCCCCTTCTCTCTCTCTCTATATTGTCTTTGTCTCTCTGTCTCTCTCTGTCTCTATCTTTGTCTTTATCTCTGTCTGTCTGTCTATCTGTCTGTCTGTCTGTCTATCTTCTCTCTCTCTCTCTCTGTGTTAGTCTATCTGTATGTCTATATGCCTATCTATCTGTCTGTCTGTCTGGCTATCTACTCTCTTTCTCTCTCTCTCTCTCTCTCATCTCTCCTCCTCTCGCTCTCTCTCCTCTCTCATCCTCCTCTCTCTCTCTCTCTCTCTGCCTCTATCTTTATATCTGTCTGACCTGTCTATCTGTCTCTATCTCTGTCTGTCTTTGTCTTTGTCTCTCTATCTCTCTATCTCTCTCTGTCTCTGTCTCTATCTTTGTCCTCTCGCTATCTATGTCTCTCTATCTCTGTTGTCTCTCTCTATTTCCTACTTCTTTATCTCTATCTGTCTCATCTCTATCTCTATCTCTATCTCTATCTCTCTCTCTCTCTTCTCTCTCTCTATATTTGTGTCTTTGTCTCTATGTTTGTGTCCTAGTGTGTCTCTCTCTCTTTCTCTTCTCTCTCTCTCTCTCTCTCTCCTCTTCTCCTCTCTCTCTCTTGTCTCTGTCTTTGTCTCTATCTTTGTCTCTATATCTATCTCTGTCTTCTCTTGTCTCTCTATCTCTCTGTCTCTCTATCTCTCTCTATCTCTCTTTATCTCTATCTCTTTCTCTATGTTCGCTACTCTAGCTCTATCTCTTTGTCTCTCGCTCGTCTCTTTGTCTCTTTGTCTCTCTCTATCTCTATCTCTGTCTTTGTCTCTCTCTATCTCTCTATGCTCTTTGTCTCCTGTCTCTCTCTTTGTGTCTTGTCTCTCTATCTGCTATCTCTCTATCTCTTTGTCTCTCTTTCTATCTCTCTGTCTTGGCTGGTCTATCTGTTTGTCTATCTATCTATTTGTCTATCTGTCTGTCTGTCTGTCTGTCTGTCTATCTATCTATCTATCTCTTTCTGTCTCTCATCTCTCTCCTCTCTTTCTCTCTATCTTTGTCGTTTGTCTTTGTCTTTGTCTCTATCTATCTCTGTCTCTCTGTCTATCTTTGTCTTTGTCTCTCTCCCCATCTCTATATCTCTATCTCCGTCTGTGTCTGTTTCTTTGTCTCTCTCTTTGTCTATCTCTATTTCTGTCTCTCTCTATCTCTGTCTGTCTGTCTATTTGTCTGTCTGTCTGTCTCTCTATCTCTCTCTTTGTATCTCTCTCTCTCTGACTCTCTCTCTCTATCTCTCTCTGTCTCTCTCTGTCTCTCTGTCTCTGTCTCTGTCTCTCTCTGTCTGTCTATCTATCTCTATCTCTGTCTCTGTCTTTGTCTCTATCTCTGTCTCTGTCTCTGTCTCTGTCTCTATCTCGGTCTCTCTGTCTCTATCGTCTTCTCTGTCTCTGTCTCTGTCTCTCTCTCTCTCTCTCTCTCTATGTGTCTCTCTATCTCTGTCTCTCTGTCTTCTGTCTCTATCTCTATCTCTATCTCTGTCTCTGTCTCTCTATCTGTCTCTGTCTCTGTCTCTTTTTTTGTCTCTGTCTCTATCTCTCTTTGTCTCTATCTCTGTCTCTATCTCTCTATCTCTTTGTTTCTTTGTCTCTCTATCTCTGTCTCTATCTTTGTCTATGTCTCTCTTTCTATCTTTGTCTATCTATCTATCTGTCTGTCTGTCTTCTATCTGTCTCTTTTTGGTCTCTGTCTCTATCTCTATCTCTATTTCTCTCTGTCTCTATCTATTGTCTGCCCCTCTCTCTCTCTCGCTCTCTCCTCTCTCTCTCTCTCTCTCTCTCTCTCCTCTCTCTCTCTCTGTCTCTGTCTCTCTATCTCTCTATCTCTATCTCTATCTCTATCTCTATCTCTATCTCTTTGTCTCTGTCTCTTTCTCTATCTCTATCTCTATCTCTCTAGCTTTGTGTCTATCTCTATCTCTGTCTCTATCTCTCTATCTATCTCTCTATCTCTGTCTCTGTCTCTATCTCTGTCTCTCTGTCTCTATCTCTTTGTCTCTCTATCTCTCTCCTCTATCTCTCTATCTCTATGTGTGTGTGTGTGTGTGTGTGTCTCTCTCTCTCTCTCTCTCTCTCTCTCTCTCTCCTCTCTCTCTCTCTCCTCCTCTCTCTCTCTCTCTCTCTCTCTCTCTCTGTCTCTGTCTCTGTCTCTGTCTCTATCTCTATCTCTATCTCTATCTCTATCGCTATCTCTATTCTATCTCTATCTCTATCTCTGTCTCTATCTCTCTGTCTCTGTCTTGTGTCTCTGTCTATGTCTCTGTCTCTCTCTATCTCTGTCTCTGTCTCTGTCTCTATCTCTCTCTGTCTCTGTCTATCTATCTCTACTCTATCTCTCATTTCTATCTTTGGCCTCTGTCTCTATCTTTATGTCTCTCTGTCTCTCTTTGTCGTTGTCTTTGTCTCTATCTCTATCTGTCTATTTGTTTTGTCTATCTATTTGTTTATCTATTTGTCTATCTGTTTGTCTCTCTTTTAGTCTATCTATCTGAGTATTTATCTATCCATCTCGTCTGTATGTCTATTACTTCTCTCCTCTCTCTCTCTCTCTATCTATGTGTCTCTTTCTCTATCTGTCTATCTTTCTATCTGGTTGTCTATCTATTTGTCTGTCTATCTTTGTTCTCTGTCTCTATCTCTGTTCTCTATCTCTATCTCTGTCTGATTGTGCCTATCGGTCTATCTGTCTATCTATCTCTCTATCTCTGTCTCTATCTCTTTCTGTCTCTGTCTGTCTCTGTCTCTCTATCTCTCTACTCTCTCTGTCTCTATCTCTCTCTTTCTATCTCTATCTCTCTCTCTTCTCTCTCTCTCTCTCTCTCTCTCTCTCTTTATGTTCTGTCTCTGTTTGTCTATCTGTCTGTTTGTCTGCTATCTATCTGTCTGTCTGTCTCTCTCTCTCTCTCTTGTCTCTTCTGTTTTTGTCTGTCTGTCCTATCTGTCTATCCTGTC
This sequence comes from Chamaecyparis obtusa, assembly GCA_027943335.1. Taxonomy (NCBI): domain Eukaryota; kingdom Viridiplantae; phylum Streptophyta; class Pinopsida; order Cupressales; family Cupressaceae; genus Chamaecyparis; species Chamaecyparis obtusa. The sequence continues at coordinate 4,923 of BSBK01012691.1, forward strand.
TGTCTGTCTATCTATCTATCTATCTGTCTGTTTGTCTATCTCTCTCTCTCTCTCTCTCGCTCTCTCTCTCCTCTCTCTCTCTCTCCATCTCTCTCTCTCTCATCTCTCTCTCTCTGTGTGTGTCTCTATCTCTCTCTATCTCTTTATCTTTGTGTCTCTATATCTTTTTGTCTCTATGTCTCTATCTTTTATCTCTTTTTGTCTTGGTCTGTATCTCTATCTCTATCTATCTATGTCTCTATCTCTATCTCTATCTCTGTCTCTGGTCTTTGTCTCTATCTCTATCTCTATCTCTATCTCTATCTTTGTCTCTATCTCTATCTCTGTCTTTGTCTCTATCTCTATCTCTATCTCTTTCTCTATCTCTATCTCTCTTTTTCTCTTTGTCTCTGTCTCTGTGTCTGTGTCTGTCTCTCTCTCTCTTTATCTATTTGGTCTCTCTATCTCTTTGTATCTATATCTATCTCTGTCTCTATCTCTATCTGTCTCTCTATCTCTGTCTCTATCTCTCTCTCTCTCTCCTCTCTTCTATCTCTATCTCTATCTCTATCTCTGTCTCTGTCTCTGTCTCTATCTCTTTCTCCATCTTTCTATCTACCTATCTATCTGTCTCTCTATCTATCTGTGTGTGTGTGTGTATCTCTCTCTCTCTCTCTCTCTTTGTCTCTTTGTCTCTCTGTCTCTCTCTATCTTTGTGCTCTATCTCTCTATCTCTATCTCTATCTCTGTCTCTTTGTCTCTCTGTCTCTTTTTGTCTCTGTCTCTATCTCTATCTCTGTCTGGTTTGTCTGTCTATCTATCTCTGTCTCCATTCTCTATCTCTTTATCTCTGTCTCTCTATCTCTCTGTCTCTATCTGTCTATCTCTCTATCTCTATCTATCTATCTCTCTATCTGTCTGTCTGTCTGTTTGTCTGTCTGTCTATCTATCTGTCTGTCTGTCTGTCTGTCTGTCTGTCTGCTCTGTCTGTCTGTCTGTCTGTCTGTCTCTCTCTCTCTCTCTCTTTGTCTCTTTGTGTCTCTTTGTGTCTCTATCTCTATCTCTATCTCTATCTCTATCTCTATCTCTATCTATATCTCTATCTCTATCTCTATCTTTGTCTCTGTCTCTATCTCTGTCTTTGTCTCTGTCTCTGTCTCTCTATCTCTTTGTCTCTATCTCTCTCTGTCTCTGTCTGTCTCTATCTCTGTCTGTCTCTATCTCTCTCTCTGTCTCTCTGTCTCTCTGTCTCTCTCTGTCTCTCTATCTTGCTCTCTGTCTCTCTCTCTCTGTCTCTCTCTATCTCTATCTGTCTGTCTCTATCTCTGTCTCTGTCTCTGTCTCTGTCTCTGTGTCTCTGTGTCTCTGTGTCTCTGTGTCTCTGTCTCTCTCTCTATCTCTCTCTCTGTCGTCTGTCTCTCTGCTCTGTCTCTGTCTCTGTCTCTCTATCTCTCTGTCTCTCTTGTCCCTCTCTCTTTATCTATTTATCTCTCTTTATCTCTCTTTATATCTCTGTCTCTCTGTCTCTCTCGGTCTATCTATTTGTCTATCTATCTATCTCCTCTCTCTCTATCTGTTGTTCCCTATCTTTATCTCTCTATCTCTTTCTCTTCTCTATCTCTATCTCTATCTCTATCTCTATCTTTCTTCTTTGTGTCTATCTCTATTTGTCTCGCTATCTGCTATCTCTATCTCTATCTCTGTCTCTATGTGTCTATCTATCTGTCTGTCTATCTATTTGTATCTCTCTCTTTGTGTCTCTCTATCTCTATCTCTTTGTCTCTCTATGTCTCTATCTCTATCTCTCTCTCTCTATCTTTGTCTCTATCTCTATCTCTATCTCTGTCTGTCTGTCTGTCTGTCTGTCTCTGTCTATCTCCATTTGTCTTTTGTCTGTCTCTATCTATCTCTATCTCTCTTTGTGTCTCTATCTCTTTGTCTCTCTCTGTCGTCTCTCTTTATCTCTATCTCTATCTCTATCTTTGTCTCTATCTCTATCTCTATCTCGATCTCTATCTTTGTCTCTATTCTCTACTCTTTCTCTATCTCTATCTCTATCTCTATCTCTGTCTCTATTTCTATTTCTGTCTCTGCTCTCTATCTTTTTCTTTGTCTCTGTCTCTCTATCTCTATGTGTCTATTTGTGTTTGTGTCTGTGTTTGTTTGTCTATCTGTCTATCTATCTCTATGTGTGTGTGTGTGTGTGTCTCTCTCTCTCTCTCTCTCCCTCCCTTCCCCCCCCCCTCTCTCTCTCTTTTGTGAGGAATGAATGTTGAATATATCCTATGGGAGTATTAGAAGCCATTCTATAGTAGTTGTTGCATTCATGACTATGATTGTCATGATGTCAACACAATGATCAATTGAGGATTAGTAGAGGAGTAGACAGTGTTTGAATTAGCATACATGGGATATTAGAGATCAAGCTATGAAATGTTGAGGACTTACTCTATGATGTGTTATATGTTCATGGTCAAGAGCACATATAGTAATTCATTTATTCATGAAAGTGTGAACATTCCAGTGGAAGCTGTATTTAGGCAGTGTTCCTGAGTAGCAGTTTGTGGAAATCAGATGATATCTCATAATCAAGATTGAATCTAGTTATGTGCAATTAGAGAGTAGTTTAAGACATGCTTGATAGTGATGTGGATGACTACACAAACTTTGAGGTCACATGAGTGAAGATTTTTAGTGATTGGAAGGTGACAGTTTTGTGTAATTTTGATGTAACGTGTGGAAACTTTATTTTGTAATTTGGATGTTGACTCATTTGTAATTAGTTGAGTTTGGTATAATGGAAGTAATGTTTTCCTTGTTTTGATGTAGTAATAAAAGAGTGAATGAAATTGTGAAAGTGAATTTGTGGAAAGAGGATATGCGAGGTATAGAGATCTGAAATTAAGATCTGGTGTAGTAGTGAGTGCAGTTTGGCACAGTCAGATAAGAGGTAACATATTATTGAGATTAGTAATATTTTGATATTATTATGTTAAATAATCTAGATCAGTTGGACAGTGTGTTCAGTGACTTGCCATTGAAGCTATTTGGGCAGTGGGTCCTTCTTCTTCCATATCTCCTAACAAGGTTAGAATCTTTTAACAGGGATTCAAAGTCCTCCTAACAAGGAATCATATGTACCGAATGTATTTCATAAGACTCCTAGCAGAGTCCATCCTTTCACAAAGAAATTTCATATTAGTGCATCTTTTGTGGGGCATCATTCCCACCGGGGCTTACTCTTTGATCAAGAGGTTCCCTAGTCAAACATATCTTGTGTCATTGTGTTATTGTGTATGAATATCTTTTTGTGGTTGCTAGTTACATTGCTTATATGGTTAAAATCTATTGAAGTTGATAAAGGTTATAATTATCTGATAACTGATTCCCCCCTCAGTTATCTTGGTGGATTTTACTTTCTAACACCTCTCTCTCTCTCTCTCTCTTTATCTTTCCTCTCTCCTCTTTCACTCTCCCCCTCCTCTCTCTCTCTCTCTCCTCTTTATCTCTTTTCTCTCTCCTCGCTCTCTTGTCTCTATCTCTATCTCTATCTCTCTATCTCTCTATCTTTCTATCTCTGTCTCTATCTCTATCTCTGTATCTATCTCTATCTCTATCTCTCTCCTCTTTACCTTTGGTGTGTGTGTGTGTGTGGTGTCGCTCTCTCTCTCCTCTCTTATCTCTTTCTCTCTCCTCTCTCTTTTCTCTATCTCTTTGTCTCTCTATCTCTCTCTTTGTTTGTCTATCTATCTTTGTCTCTCTCTGTCTCTCTCTCTCCTATGAGAGAGAGAGTGACACAGAGCTCTCCCCTATTTAGGAAGATTGGTAGATGGTGAGACCTTCAATTTTACTCTGAACCCAGAGTGGGCTTAGGAGAGTGCTCTACCTTTAAAGATCCTAAAAAAAACACACTTCCACTATCCTTACTAGAGGATATAGTGTCTTTAACCAACTTGTACTCCCTTTGATTCTACTAGTGCTCAGTTGATACCCAGTCGACACTCAGTCAATGCTCGGTGCATATATTGGACCGAGTAGGCTCGGTAGCTTTATCAAGTAGTTTCTTGACGCTCGGTAATGCTTCCACAAAATAAATTATGAATGTTCTTTCAAATGGGAACCTACAAATTTTGGTGAGGGGATGGAAAGGTTCCATACATGAATAAAATGTCTACTATGGGAGTGATTTCCACACACACTACCCAGATTTAGGTAACAAGTTCAAGAGTTTAGGGCTTTGCCATCTTGTAGCTTTTGGGTGAGGTTCAAGGGTTATAATTCCAATTCTTACAAGAAGTCTAGAAAAAAAGTATGTTTAGACACCCTTTTATGACTTGTAACAAACCTCTAGATCCTAAGATCCTAAACACAAAGAACAATCACTTAACAACTCCTGGTCTACTAATCCTGATAGGGCTAATTGACTCTGTTGATGAAGGAAAACTTTACCAGTTTGTTGTTCAAGGTTGACTACCAGTTGCAATAGTATCGATAATCCCAAAGAGAGAACAATCTATCTTCATATTTTTTTTATCCACCCCCAAAGTGCTTCTGTCGCTTCACTTCTTCATTTCCTGAACCAAGCACATAGAGATGCTTGGTCTAGAATATGCAAACCAGACTTCTCCAAACAATTTCCCTTCTTCTACGCTCTGAGGAACTAAAGTAACTTTCCCTTACTTGAATTTCCCAACTTCACATGGGAGTTTGACAAAGGAAATGCAAGTTAGGGCATTTTTGACCCAAAACCTTGGTCCAGATTGGTTTCTTGAAGAATTGGGACAACTTTTTCCTCCTACTTTCGACTCTGATATTGAAACTAATTTAAAACTAAAAGCAATGGAGTCCTACTTCATGATACTGTGTCGATCATTCAATTTTATTCCTTTCACTTCCATACAAATCTATACATGAGATGTTTCAATCCAAAATTGGAGAAAAATAGGGATCTTGTATTGATTGAATACAAAATTTAAGAGAGTTTCCTTACTGTTTCAACACCCGTTGTCTTCCACCTGCCTAAAAGGGCTATATGAATACTTTCCTCAATGGATCCAATGATTTTCAAAGGTTGTGACAATTGGGCAGTTGTTTCATAG
>BSBK01012691.1:15000-88201 GCA_027943335.1 Chamaecyparis obtusa
ATTGTAGGGATAGAAAATGGACAAGAATGAAAATGAATGATTTTTGGAGTATGAGAAAGGATCTTAGTGAACCAAAGACCAGTGCAAATCTGGATGACATAGATGAGGATATAGAGTTTAGCGAATTGTGGAATTTGGAACATCCTACCATGGCATATGAAATCAGTGATCCAGTTAGTGAGGATGATAATCAACCAATTATATTTACTCTAGGGAGTTAGAGTGGAGTCAACGACTACCCGAACAAGTATATAGAAAAGGGGAAATCATTGTGGAAAAAATGGGTTATAAAGGTGGTGGTTTGGGTCCCACAAGAGAAGGCATCTAGAATCCAATTGACACACAAAAAAATGATCATGGTGTAGGCCTTGGGTTTGGATTAGTGGACCCATTACATTCATCAGGAACAACTATGCCCACAAGAACATCCATTTCCATGGGTGGGATTGGGGAATCTAATGCTACTATGTCTGGTAGTGGCACTGGTGCCAATGGGACTGGGCAACTTATACAACAAGTTCCCTCTCTAAAGAGGCTAATAGAATCTACACAGAATCCCATAGAAGAAGATAGTGTCAAGAAGAAAAAGGTTTCCAGAACATTAACACTTGATCCTAAAGAACTGTTTGCACTTACAGGTTCAAAAAAAACCTCTAGAAGTTTAAATCCTCAAACAACATTAGTTAGATCAATAGGTATTGCAAGCTCTAGTTCACCTTTCAAAGATTGAAATCCTTCTACAACACCAGATTTTCATTTCAAAGATTTCTATAATAAATTTGTAGAAACAACAACCAAGAATAAGGAAATAAAGAAGACATTGCAGGCTGGTTCCCATATTGCAGTTGTAGAGGAACAACCTACATCCAATAGGGTTTTTCCAACATATAACCCAAACAGAGACATGATGGAGTTCATGGTTTTTATTCCACCAAAAAAAGATGGAAACCCACCAGAGAGTCAGATAGATCCATCTGAATTTCAAGTTAGCACTCTCCAAATGGATTTTTCCAAAGTTAAAAATGTGGACAAAATCAATGTGTCAAATTGTACAAACCAAGTGATCTATAGTGCACTGCTAAAGTTGGAAAGAGGGAAAAAAAAGCTCGAGAAAAATATAGAAAAGTCACAAGTAGACATTGCCAATGAAAAAGCAACGAGGAAAGCTTCAAAGAACTATTTGAAAGAATTAAACAAAAAAATTAAAAAATTGACCTCTACATCAGCAAATACAGAGCAAGAACATGTAGAGCAGTAGTGAAGGAACAAGAGTAGGCAGAGCTGAAGGCACTTAGGGGAAAATTGGCAAAAATTAGTAAAAAACTACAGGAAGAAAGAGTGAGTTCAGAAAAAGTTATTTAAAACTGTGGAGAGTAATGTTGCCTCCAACCGTGAATTGTAAAAGCAATTAGATTCTTAAGAGGATAAAGCCAATCATTGGGAACACAAACAGTGGAAGAGAAAAATAATTGTGAAAAAATGGTAGAAGAACTAAAGAAGGCCAATAATATAATTCAAACTTTAACAAATACTAGTAATAATTTAGTGAAGATTACAAAAGAACACATTTGGAGCCAAATATTGGGGATGTCTCATAGCTTGTGTGAGTGGTTTGAAATTCTTCAAAGTATGAGAGTATATTATTTGAAGCTCCATCAGAACTTTGAACATAACATGGATATTGTCAAGAAAGAAAAGAAAACAAAAGATATTATGCAACAAATCTACAGTAAGAGTGATAGTTATCTATCAAACAAGGGAATTAGCACCTGCCTTGATGCCTCAGTAAAGGTATCAAGTATCATTCAAAAATGTGAGAAGCTACAGGAAGCACAGGAATTGGATGACAAAGCTAAGAAGAAGATCACAAATATGAAACAAAGGAAAGTGAATTTGGAAAGTCTTGGTTTGCCTAAGGGATTTGACACAAATAAGCTCATTGGAAGAGAAACTTACAAAATAAGGTTGCAGGACAAAATAAATACTAATTTATGCTTTCTTCCTAAAGACATATCTCCTAATACATTCATGGATTTCATCAGACCAATGAGAAATTTGAATGGAGTTTTAGAAGAAACGGTGCTATCAAGTCACACTTCCAAATATGAATTGCTAACAAAGTTGCAGGAGTGTGACTATACTATGAACCAAATTGTTCTACCATTAGAGGATGTTTGGGCTGGCCTACAAAGATTTCTCTGAATTTTGAACTACTGTAAATTGTAATATATTGCAAATGAATAGAAAACAAATTGTGCTCTATCTAATTTTCATTTTTTCCAATTCAATGTATGTTGAGTTACTCTATTTTATTCAGTTATTCTTAGTTGATTTACTCTGTTATATGCTATTGGAATACAAAATTTCATTCAGGAATTTCAAATTCAAATATGAATGATCATTGATGATACAATAAAAACTACAATAATAATACTCTTTGTTCTCAAATTTTAATGATGAAACATAATACATTCTTGCTTTTCTAAAATGAACATTGAATGATAGGATATAGTAGTTAATAAGTTCAAAAAATACCTATTGATTGCTACTGCTAATTTAGCAAAAATTTCCTAAATTTGCTAATTCATCTCTGCATTGTCATCATCATCTAATTCTGGTATTCTAGTTCCTTCATTGTTCTCTTCATTTTCATTTGTGTCTTCTTCACTTTGACCTTCGCTTCTATGACTCCCATCGCCACCTGTAGTTTTCCCACTCAAATTCAAAGATTAGTTAATGGTGTTACCCAACCCTCTTCTTTTGCATATTTTCTTCTAGATTTCCATTGCTTTTTGATAAGGAAAAGTATTGACATCATACCTAGATGTGTAGACCCTCAAGAATGTTTCCAAATTCTTGTCTAGTTTGTTTCTTAGCTTTGATTTTAGGAAGCCCAAAGCATTGAAAACTCTCTCATCCTCCACTGAACCCAATATCATGGTTTGACATAGATCAACAAGCTTGAAGAACTCTGAAATTTCTTCATACAACATTGTGCTCTATTTTAGTTATGTCCAAAGCCTTGTTGTTGAGCCCTCTTCATGTGGGTTATGGATTAATTGATATTGATTCTTCATAGTCCTTGCAAAAGTTCTTGATTGCTTTCTAAGAAGATCCTCATCTAAAATTCCATTGATAGTCACTCCATTGAATTCTACAGATTTTCAAAATTCCTTTATCAAAGTCAACAACCTATTATGATAATCTTCCTTAGAGTTTAAGCGCCAATATTGAGGAAACATAATTGCCATGGCCTTAAGAAGTTGTTCATATGGGAATCAGGATCTTATTTTAGAGGAAAATTTAAAGGCTATGTCCCTTGCATTAGCTGCTATAGACTCGACGATCTTGGTAAACTCTTCCCTTGTAACTCTTGTAGCTTGCTTCTTTGGGGAACTATAGTACATTGGTTTCTGAAATCCCCTTACAAAAACACATAAATCTCCATTTTCAACGATCTTTAAATAATTATCAGGATTGTCCAAATCTATTAGTTTTTGCTAGTGATTAAATTTTTCATCAAATAAATTTGGGTCATTTCAATAGAGACTATCAAGGGCTTGGCATTGTTGGAATGTAGATATAGGATACTGAGAGGGGAGGGGTGAATCAGTGTCCTAAAAAACTTTAACCTCCAAAATTTAATCAACAAATAGTAGTAACTTCATATATAGCTTGAATCCATTGTATGCTCCATTCATTCAATTAACTTGTAAAAGTAAATAGTATGAAATCAACAATAAAAAATCACATAACACAAGTATTTTGGTAATGCAGAAACCCTTGTTAGAAGGTAAAAAATATGGTGGGGATGACACCCATAAATTCTTCACTACTACTGATAATAAAGTTTTCTGGTTAAGGCTAAAATTTGTGATAACTTTTTCTAATCTTACCCTATTAGGAGTAAAAATTTAGATCAACTAGATCTACCTAGTTATAGGATTTTAACAACACTCCTTGAGTGTCCACTCGGTTAAGAGATTTAAATAAAAGACTATTAGATCTACTCTGTTAAGAGATTTTTTCTAACTCTATTACAATGATTAGAAAATAAAAAGATGTATCTACAAATGACAACTCAACCTTGTTTGATATAGATCTACAAAGTATTAAATAGATATCACCTTTGTATGTGTAGATCTTGACTCTAATCTACTCGGTAGCCTTGTCTGGTTCTGCTTAATCTGAATGTCTTTGAATTCTTCTCTTCTCTATCTAATAATTGATATCTTGAAGTTCGATTGATGCTTCAAGAACTTCTTCTCTCCCATACATACCCAAAATGATATGAATTGCACTTATATAGCATACTGTTTATGTCGCTTAACAAAATTAGGTTACAATATCTTAGGAAAAACCCTAAGATCTACGGTGTACAAAATTAACCTAGATCTAGCAATTACATAGAGATCATCATTACAATTAATGATTATATCTACAATAAATGATCCTTGATCTTGGTAAAACATTTTTTGATTCTATTGTAACCATCTACATAGATAAATGTGCCATTACTGAATGCTATGCCATTTTCTGTATTGCTCGGTAAACACTATAAATACTGCTCAGTAATTACATTGGTGCTCAGTGTTTACTGACACTCGGTATCAGTGTACTGATGTTTGGTAAAATTTCTCTGGTGCACGGTGTATAGGCTTGTGTAGTTTAACCGACTAGCTTGAGTAGCTTGAAGTATTTGCTTTTACCGACTAGATTGCATAGGTAACTGACTGGTTAACTTTGATTCTAATGACAATGTTTAATGCTCAAATAGAGATAACAATCTCCCCCTTTGGCATTAGTATCAAAACTTGAATGTATATAGATGTTATGTCTCAAAATTTTATTCTATCTCCACCATATATACATAGATACCTTTATTTCATCAAAATTTTTGATTTACTCAAAAAATTCTCCCCCTTGGTGCATGCTCCCGGTAGTGTGTAGTATACTTAGCATTTTTTTTACATATTTGGAATATACATTGTTTTCCCCCTTTTTTATATTAATACCAAATAAAAGAATGTATACTTACAGCTTCTAAAAAATGTGCTTATGGGTTTTCTTCAATGAATCCAAGAGGTTTTCCCATTCCTCTTTCAAGTTGGTGAGAGCAATATGCTCAAGACCGACTTGTGCATGCATGTCAAAGATGTTTTCCAACATAGATATTTATGGTGTTGCAATAAGTGTTTACGCTTTGACAATGTGCTTCTCAAAAATTTTCAAGTAGGGAAGCAACTTGGTTTGTAACTTGGTGACCTGATCACTTATTCTTTCTTCTTGCTTCTTGAGGTCTACTCTTAACTTCTTGAGTTCTTGAACTTTCAAGATATAATTGGAAAATGCTTGTGGCTTGGTTAATGCTTCCTGTGCACTGGCTTGGATTTCAATATCCAACTATTTTATCTTTTCACTGACCTCAGTAGTGAGGGTTTCCACAGTGCATAACTTGATCAAAATTTAACTAATTAACTGAGTAATAGACTGAATGTCAGTTATAACCTCAAATAACTTTACCTTGTTTATTGCCACTTCTTGGCTGATCTTCTTTGCAAGTTTGTTTTGGATCTTGGATTCTGCCCTTTCTTGTATTCTCTTTTCAGCTTCTGTATCTAGGGCATTAATTTCTTCTACAAGTGTGGGAAGTTGGTCCATAATGGGAGTATCCTCATTAATTTGCACCTCTGGTATGACCTATTGTAAGATATCTCTTACATTCTCAAGAATTTCCTTTCTCTTGCTTTCCATTCTTAACTTTTCTTGTGCTTCCTTCCATGTGCACAACTCCCCATATTTTATAAGTTCCTTGGGGGTTAGGGTCCTAGGATCACAATTCGGTATAACAATTACTTCATCTAATGTGACCGATGCTTTTCCTTGCTTCTTCTTCTTTTTCTTCTTCTCAGGTTCTTGAGGTGAGCTTTTTATGAATGGTACAATAGCCTTTACCTTACTACCTTGTGTAACCTACACAGTTGACACTATATCTTCCTTCTTTTGCTCCTCGATAATCTGTGTGTCAATTGACTGAGATGGAGCTTCTGATGTAGTGTCTGGTGGGGTAGCCTCAATTACTTTAGGGTCATCTTGGACCTTTATTTATGTCTTTGGTGCCTCTTTTTCTTCAGGCTTATTTGTTTCAGCTAGTGTCTTTGCCCCTTGTTCCCCTAATGTATCCATCGGTTGCTTGGGGTTTGAGCCTTTGGGTTGTTCCTTTGTCAAAATATCAACTACTTTCACAAGGATAGGAAGTTCACCTGGTAATGATGTGATTGCAGGCTTAGTAATAGTACCTTCATCTTGTGTTTTTCCTTGTTCAATGTTCACATCCTCATCTTCATCTCTGTCATTAGGATCACCATTAGTAATGTCCTTAATGAGTACATCTTCATCATTTTTCTCCTTAGTTTGGATCTCTACTAGATCTAGGGTATCCTGTGAAGTACTCATATCTATTTTGGAAATTATTGTATCAATCACCTCGGTAGTTGATGCATCTTTCTCTTTGGTCTTCTTTGCCAAATCAACATCATTACTATGGATATCTTTTCCTTTTGATCTCTATCTCTTCTTAGAGAAGTTTAGAAATGCTACCTTTTCAGCTTGTTCTCAGGCTGCAACAATGGATGTCCATATGAGTTGGCTAGACTCATCAATGTCTGCTAGATTTTCATTTAATACTTGCATAGCTTGGCCTTTTACTCTGAATCTCCTAGAGTAAGTTGTCATGTAATCCTCAATTTCTTCAATAGAGAAATTTAGAACTGCCAGAACTAGGGCTTGTTCCCTCATTTTCTTTTCTATGTCCAAGGCATAGGACCATTTTTTATTTATTCTCTCCTCTAATGCCTTAGGTAGTTGCTTGGAAAATTCCAATTGAACTCATTTGAAACGTATCATCATTTGGATAATTGCCTCCTCTATTTTATTTTGATTCTTAGTAGACATGTTATCAAACTGACTAAGTTTTGGATCTATGAGTTTTCCATGTTCCATTATGTCCTTAGAAACCTCATCAATTGTTCTGTCCTTATTGCTGACCACCTTGAACTAATTTGTGTCATTTTCTTTGTCTTCAAGGTCTTCCTTTCCTCTTGATGTCTTCTCCTCTTCCTCAGTGCTTCAGCTATGACCTTGGTTCCTCTTTTTGTATATGTCTTGGTCAGTGAAGTAGCTTTTGGTTTTGTTACCTTCACAACTCCCTTTTTCAATGTTGGTGAGGCTGTAGTGGCTGACCTTGTTTGTGCTCTAGACTGCACTTCTAACTACCTTTTCTTTGGATTTTGGGAAGGGGAAACCAATTTTGAATCTTTGTCTTTCTTAGACTTAGTTTCTTCACTATCATGGGGTTTGTCAGTTATAAGTAACTAACCTTCGGCTGCAATTCCAATCGGTGACTCATCAGATGAGTTAGATTCATCTCCAAATTTCTCAACTAATGTTTTCATCATCTTCCTTGACCTTTTATTTATTTTACCGATGACAAGACTTGTCTTTATTCTTGTCTTAGCCTCTTCATAGGTTCCAAACCTTTTTGCATTTTTGTCCTTCGGTGTAGCCACTAGAGCCTTGATTGATTTCAAAGAAAAATCAATATCCATTTCGTATCCCATGGGGGCTAGCCATTTTTTTCTAGGCTCCACAGCCTTTATCAAGGTATGATCGGTGTCTACTAGAAAACATATATCCATTTCATATTTCTCAATTAATGAGCTAGGAATCCTGCTTTGAAGATTCATCTTGATCTTGAATTTCTCAAAATAATCATCTACAACTTTATTCAAATTATCTCCTAGATCACTAATCATATTAGAATTTTGAAAAACTATTGGTCTATCAGTAGAACAATCCACATTACTGACAGAAGGGAAAAATCTCTGAATGTAGAAAAATATACACCCAAGTAGTGATCTGAACTTACAGGTGTTTCACTTTGCCGACCTGATTGTTTTCATGTTCTCTTCTATCTGCCTCAACATTAGCTCGACAAGGTCCAATTGTGCATTTTTCTTGACCATCTTGTAAGAAATGTCCATAGCTCCACATGGAATGTTGTTCAGTCTACTTGATTGATAGATTTTGTACTCGACAACATGTGCTACAAATTTCACTTCAAGTTCCTCAATTGTAGTAATTTTTAGTGCCCAACCATCCCATGCTATGCTGATATTCTTCTTAATTTCTGCTTGGGATGCACTATGAAAAGCTTTAGCTTTGTTGGTAGTAGGGTAAATAGTGAATTTTGTAGCATCTTCTTTGTCACTTTAACTCGTCCATCTAGCCAAAATATCCCATCATGAAAATGACTGAGTACAACCCTAATCCATTTGGTTTAAAAACTTTTTAGGAAATTTAGGGCATGAGTGAGACCACTCTTCTCAACTTGTTTGTACTTTGGTTTTAGTTTCCCATCTTCACTGCAGAGCCTCTGATAAGATGAAAACATCTCAAAGTCTCCTATTTTGCCTATCTTGTAGTGGATGTAAGATCTCACGTCCTCTACTAGAAAAGCCCTAGGTGGGATGCTTGAAAAAGCTCTTGCTGAATCTGGTTTGGATGCAACTTCTAGGTGAAGTTTATAATGGGGTTCATCAAAGTTGGCCAAACAATGAGATTCACTTCCTCTTCTATGATCTTGTATTTGGTTTCCATAGATGCCATTATAATCAATTTAGGTTTTTGGAAAATATGTTGAATGTGCTTGGTAGAAGTTGTACTTACTTAGAATAGATGAAGAAGGTGCTCGGTTTGATCTACAACTACTTTGAATGCTTCTGAAAACTCTTAGCTTGAACTTTCTCTATGAAATAATTTCTCTTCAAAATCACTTGGTGAAAAATAAACTAAGTCTTTCGTGTATTTATAGCATTTTTGAATTCTCGCTTAAAACTTTTTGTCATTAATGCTTGACCTATTCCAACTCAGTGATAACTATCATCTTGATGATTACCACAAAACATCAATAGGTCTATTAACACATGATTTTCTATTCAGTTGATACTGAAATTTGGATAACCTTGGATATGATTACCAACAGGTCACTCTTTTGCTCGGTCTTACATATACTGACTGTATGACTTTGTTAGCTCAAAACTTATAAACTGCAATGCATCTTTATTCATGCAGATTTGGTATGTGCTCATCAAATATAAGGAACTATATGTAAGAAAAGATCAATTTGGAATGTTAGTTCCATACATACCTATTTGACCTTAGGTGGAGGTACCGATGTCACCCAATCCAATGGATGAGGTTTCACCAACTGCATTGCTTGTCTCAACATTTTCATTTTATGCCTTTCTCCACATAGTGTTTCTAATCCTCATGATATCTGCAATAGTGTTGCTACTCTCAAATATATTTCCTTCTTCTGGTGCTCAGTCTCTGCAATCCTTGCTTAGGTGACCGAATTTATGATAGTGTAAGCATGCCATACAAGTTCTTGTCCAGCTTCATGATTTTCTAGCCCATATTTTCCTCATACAATTCACTGCTATGTGTCCATACCTTCCACATACTATGCAATTGACACATGTGTTGTAATCCCAAGTGTAAGCACTACCTTGTCTCTTTAGTTGATAAGGTTTGATCTTTTGTTTTGGTGTCCAGACTTGCTTCATCTTAGCTTTACACTCTTGTGAAGTGTGTCCATGCTTGTTGCAAGTATAAAAAAGTTTCTCCATGGTAGGATTGTTAGGAGTCTTATTCAATTTTTCTCTACACTCATAAGCTTGATGACCAAATTTACCATAGTAATAACAATAACCATTAAACTGAGGAGTGACTTGAGGTTTACCTTGTGCTTTGCTTCTACAAATATTTGAAGTATATCCCAGTTTGCCACAGTGATAGCATGATAGTGTCTTAGGTATTTGATTTTGATTGTTGTTCACTTGTTTAACTTGCTTGGATGATTCTCCTTCCCCGATGTAGCCTAATGCAACTTTGCTTCCAAATATTCTTTGGTTAATCAGAAAATCATCAATCTTCTTGGAACTGTCTTCAGCCATTTTCATCATTTTAATGTGTTGTAATTGTATTTTTACTTCATTTCTTAGTTTCTTATTCTCTTCCCTGAGTATTCCAATATCTTCAAGTTTTCTTGACAACTCACCATTTACTTGGTTGATCTCTTGGTTTACAAAATGGTGCTCAATGAGTCTTTGTATCTTAGTTTCTTTTGCTTGAAGTTGTTCAGTTATCTATCTTCGATCTTCAACAACTAGATTCCTTTCTTGCTCAGCTTGTCTAGCATTATTCATTACATCAATCATTCTCACCATCTGTGATTCTTGACTGATTTGTAGGGCTTTCACTTGTTCAGTCAAGTAAAGATTCTTTTTAGACAAATCAGAGATTGCACTTTCAGAACCATCAGAAATACTTCCTGAACTAGATCTAATGTTATCAAATAAGTCATCAATCTCTTCTTCATGGTAACTAATCTCATTTTCTAGAATAGCCAAGTTCTTTCTCTAAACCAGTAACTTCTTCAGTGCATCCTTAGCTTGCTTATACTACTCAATGAACATCTACATCTGAATCTTTTGATTCTCTATTATTTTGTATAACTTATATCTCTCCATGGTTAGATCTTTACTCTTCAGTGATTAAACCATCTAGTAAGAGATTTGAGCTCTGATACCAATTGTTGGAATGGAGAAATAGGATACTAAGAGGGGAGGGGTGAATCAGTGTCCTCAAAAACTTTAACCTCCAAAACTTAATCAGCAAATAGTAGTAATTTCATATATAGATCGAATCCATTGTATGCTTCATTCATTTGATTAACTTGTAAAAGTAAATAGTATGAAATCAACAATAAAAAAATCACATAACACAAGTATTTTGGTAACGTAGAAACCCTTGTTAGAAGGTAAAAACTATGGTGGGGGTGACACCCACAAATTCTTCACTACTGTAGATAATAAAGTTTTCTAGTTAAGGATACAAGTTGTGATCACTTTTGGTGATCTTAGCCTATTAGGAGTAACAATTTAGATCAGCTAGATCTACCTAGTTATAAAATTTTAACAACACTCCTTGAGTGTGCACTCAGTTAAGAGATTTAAATAAAAGACTGTTAGGTCTTCTTTGTTAAGAGATTTTTTCTAACTCTGTTACAATAATTATAAAATAATAGGATGTATCTACAAATGACAAATCAACCTTGTCTGATACAAATCTATGAAGTATTGAATAGATATCACCTTTTTATGTGTAGATCTTGAATTTGATCTTCTCGGTAGCCTTGTCTGATTCTGCTTAATCTGAATGTCTATGAATTCTTCTCTTCTCTATCTAACAACTGATATCTTGAAGTTGGCTTGATGCTTCAAGAACTTCTTCACTCCCATACATACCCAAAATGATATGAATTACATTTATATAGTATACTATTTATGTTGCTTAACAAAATTAGGCTACAATATCTTAGGAAAAACCCTAAGATCTATGGTGTACAAAATTAACCTAGATCTAGCAATTACATAGAGATCATCATTACAATTAATGATTATATCTACAATAAATGATCCTTGATCTTGGTAAAACATTTTGTGATTCTGTTATAACTGTTTGCATAGATAAATGTGAAATTACTGAATGCTATGCCATTTTTTGTATTGCTTGATAAACATTATAAATACTGCTCGGTAATTACACTAGTGCTTAGTGTTTACTGATGCTCGATATTGGTGTGTACTAATGCTCAGTAAAACTACTCTGGTGCTTAGTGTATAGGCTTGTGTAGTTTAACCGACTAGCTTGAGTAGCTTGAAGTACTTTCTTTTACTGACTAGATTGCATAGGTAACCAATTGGTTAACTTTGATACTAATGACAATCTTTAATGCCCAAATAGAGATAACAGGCATGACATTTTACACAAGTAAGCATATTCTACAATATACATGGCTCTTTGCTAGGATTTTTTCTTAATGAACGTCATTTCTTCTAGCATGGGAAGAAGAGATGCTAAGGTGAAAAGTGTCTCTATATTGCTTAACCTCTAAAGTAGGTCACCACATCTCTAATTTTATACATTGTCATGATTTTCGTACATAAGTCCAATCAAAGATTGATATTTAGAAAAAACTTGATACACTGGTCCATCCAAAGAGATCCATCTGGTATCAACATCTTTAAGAAGCTTGTTTCCATTGGTAATTCCATCAGCAAAGTGTTGAAATTCCCTAAAATGTTTGGGACTTTGACAAAAATATGATTCCAACTCTCTTACTAAATCTTTAACCTTGTTTACTAAAGGAAACTTCTTCACAACTCTAAAAGCAAGATTCATCATGTGGGCCATACAGTGAATGCCAACAACATATGGTGAACAAGAAGCCTGCATCTTTGTGCAAAGACCATTCCTTTGAACTTGCATTACTGAATCTCCATTCGTTCCAACACATATCAACTTTTTATCTATTGTCAATTCATCCATAGCTCCATATTCAATTAAATAGCTCTTTACTAATTGAAATAAACTTTCTGATGTCGCATTGTCCCTCAATTTTGCAACAGTTATTAGATGTGGTTGGAAGACATTATTCTATATAGTATAAACATGCATGCATACCCACGATGTATTATCTATGGTCATAACTTCATCTAAGGAAAATGAAATAAAGGTTGACTCTTTTATTTTTCTTTGTATATCCTCTATTTCAACCTGGGCAGTACAACTTGCCCATTCCCATCCACTGCTTATTGACCAATGAGTGACAAGATAGTTAGGAACTTTTAGAAAGTGTAAAAAACCACTCATTTCTAGATAGTCTATCATTGGATGCCCTCTGCTCAAAATATGGAAAACATTACTTAATTGAACAACTTTTCCGTGTTCTTCTACTTCACTTGATTTTGCAAAAATAGCATTAATAGAACCTTGAACTACACCAGGCTTCATCTTAAATTTTTGAAACAAATAATATTCCTCAACATTCCTTTTATGTTGACATTGCTCCTTTGTTTTATATCTTACCACTTTTATTTCCTTTCCATCTACAGTTGAGGTTTCGTAAACCTCACCAACATGTTTCTTTATGGTGTCTAATTTAAGCTGCAACCTCTTGTCCTTTTTATACTTCCAACTAAAAATTGTACATCTGCATTCTACTAGTGGCTCACCTACAATTGGATTGTCCATGGGTTTAATGAATGGATACTTTTCTGCCCAATCAAATTTAAATCTCCTAGACATCTCCCATTGATGATCAGTTTTTTCTTTTGATTTTCCTCTCCCTTTATTGTTACTATTAGTTGAACCGTCATCATCACCAAAGTTGATTGATTCATCTTAGTATTGGTTATTTACTTGACATTCATCTTCATCAGAGATATCAAGTTCTGCAACTTTGTCACTAGATTTATTAGGTTCCCCAATTTTTTGAATAGACTCTTATGTAGGTTGAGAACCTTGAAGTTGTATAGGTTCCTGTAATGATGTACCTTCCTCACTTTGACCAACACCATTGTGTCAGCCCCCGCTAAAGTATGAAGATATATTTCTACATTTCGTTGGCCTCTCTTGGACATCTCCACCTTCAATAGTCCTCTTCCTATTTAACTTTGATTGTGACATCTCTAAAAAATTAAAGCTACAATAAAATTTTACTTGAACAAGATACTATAGACTCATAGTCGTTTCAGTTCACTACCGATCGCAATTGTGAGCTTAGAATCAGCTAAATTTTTGTACTACTAAATCCCTTGAAACTATCCTTATATACAAATGCTTATTTTGAATTTTGGTGAAGGGGCCAACAATTGCATATGATAAAAACTAATATTTGGCGAACCCCATGTAATTTCAAGTAATTAACTAGGTGAATAGGGTGGGAATTTGGGACATGATTATGTATGATGCATGGCAAATTGGGTCCTAGTGCAAATAAAACTTTCACTTGGGACAATGGGCCTTTGGCGAATGGTGATGCTTGATAAATAAACCCTTCCTTAATCCATGGTGAGTAATAGTAAAATATACAATAGAAAAATGGGTGAAGAACCTGACTACCATAGTAAAATTACATACAAATAGTGGCAAACAAGCCGACCACTATACATGTCTTTTATAAAATCTGGGTGAAACTGATCAACCAGTATACTAATCATTTTTTGCCAATTTCTATACACTTGATGGGACATATTCACCAATTGGTGAATAATCACCACTAAAAAAATCCCTGATGGTTCACTAAAGAAATATAACCAAGGGTGAGGGTCTACATAGATGAAGAGGATACAAACATGGTGGTGCTAAGCTGAGCATTTTATCAAGGAGAATCTAGTGCCTGGGTGAGGACCTTATCATACGTAACACAAGATCAAAGGGGTAGGTGGAAGGCACAAGTAGCCATACCTACATTGGATACTAGTATGGATGAGATCACTCCAAAAGACTATATTTTTGAAGAAGTGGACCTAGGGGAACCAACAAGGGAAGGTAGAAAAACCTTGGCTACTTTATGGTTGAAGCATGCATTAGGCTTCATGGACAAAGATGAGGAATTTAGATAAAATATTTAATGGAATAGATTGAAGCCATGAAGAGATTCATTCTTAATATGGTAGATCCCATTGAACCAAGTAATCCTAAAGCCTCATTACAGACTATTTTGGAGAAAAGGGTGCTTCTAAGATACCGGCTAATGTCTCACATTCTTTCATTCATGCATACTCTGATTGGAAGGCCAATTTTGAAGAATTTTCTAGAACTTCTCTTAGGGAAATTTTGAGACCCTTTAGGGGTATTCTTAAAGAGATTACCAAATTGGTAGATTTAATGTGTGAAGAGGATGGACTTGAGGAGAGAATTCTTAAATGATGAAAGGCTCTCGATGATCTTGTAATAATAAGGAAAGAACATTTCCATGTTTTGGTAAAGATATATTAGGGGTCAGAGCTTGATAGTTTTGAAGAATGGATCAGAGATATTACTGAGGCTCTAAAAGTCTACTAGAAGTCCCTGGGTAAGATTGATAAGAAAAGGGATGAAGGAATGCTTTGGGTCAAAGAAATGCATAAGTTTTTTGAAGGTTTAGACTTGGACCTTTATGATGATGATGATGAGCAGACGATGCATCCAATCAAAGATATTGTGCATCAATAATTAGATATCTATAATGGAGTTAAAAAAATGGATGACCTCCAATAGATGTTTTATCAAAAGGAGGAGATGTAGAAAATGTTGGCTCGTGAAGAGAAAATAAGGGTCTTTGCTAATGAGTTGGTTACCTTTAGAGAGAAGCAACAAGAGTGCCTAAAAGGTATCCAAATGGCAGATTTTGAAGAGATACAAGAGATAATAGATAGGCTCCGCAAGGCACATCTAGAGATACCTCCAAGTTGTTAAGTGTCCAGTTTTAGAGTTAGCTAACTTTTGTATGGAGGGAAAATTTTTTGACACTTAGTCAATTTTGTGCTTTGAGATTTTTGTTCTTTCAAGTTTTTTGGCCTTTGAAAGTTAGAAAATTTGTCAAAAGCTTGTTCAACACTTAGTCAGTTTTTCAACTTCATTTTTTTGGAGTAAGGGTCAGGCTCCAAAATTTTTGGGCTGTCATCGTCAACAACTTCTAGTCTTCTAGAGTGGATTTTCAGTCATATTGATGACTTCTCTGGGGTTGTTACTGCATGATTGGGGGTATCTTTTAGTTGGATCTACAAAGGAGAGCTACAACAAGGAATAAAGGGAAGAAATCCAAGTTTTACAAGAAGAGCATGCATAGAAATGGAGAAGTTCCAAAATAGATTTCAAGTTTTTTAATGCATCTTTTTCTGCATAATTGTAATGCACAAGGATTAATTCCATGCTAGATAGCCTAGAATAGTGTTAGGGATAGTTTTCTTTCATGTAAACTTTAGTTTAGATTTATTTTCAAGTTTCATGGGCAGCCGTAACCCTAGCTATGAAATTTCTTTCCCTAAAGAGCAAGGCTCTATAAATTGTAAGAAAACAATGTAATTAAGGTCGGTTATTATTGCAATACAATACTTGCAATTGGTGCTTCAATCGTGGTGTGATATTTTCTGCTATCTTTGTGAGATTTATGAATGTGTGTTTTCTCATTCCTTTATTTCAAAGAGCAATTGATTGTATGGTGATTTTAATATGCAATTACATTAGTCTGGAGTTTATCATTGCTGCATTGCTTTGTTGTGATGAATTATTGGGAAGATTGTTCTCTGGTGCTTCAAGATAAATTTTTCTCATGTTTGTGCACATTCGTAGTGGCTTCGTGATCTGATGAATTTTGACATATCTCACATTTGCATTTATTTCTGTTGATGATTGCATCTGCAAAATCATGATTTTGATTCATTCAGATCTATGTTTTGTGGGTTTTCTCCATCTTCTTGGTACTTTAATTCACAAGGCAACGCAACACTAGTTTATGTCCGTTAGTTTACTTTCTATAATTTTATTCCAAATTCTTGTTACTTTTCTCCTTTGTTTACAAAACTGTCATAATAGATTAAATCAGTTTTACATTTCTTTTCTTAAAGGTTTAAAAAATACAAAAAAGAAAGAAAGATTGTTTATTTTAAAGATTTTTTCACAGTCCCTCGAAGATCAAACCAGCAAAGGTTTCCTCGTGAATGTCAGATTCACATTTATCTTTAATTGAGCTATCTAAGTGGTTGAGACCTAACCCAAAAGGAAACTTGAGATTGATTTATATCATTCTTCCAAGAGGGGAATTTTCTCACACAAATTCCTAGCCGTTATCTCATGTAAAAACATCGCTCAACACTAACCATGTGCTAAAATGAAATGCAAACTCCTAGGTGTCACAATGAAAACTAATATGAAAATGCATTATCCTAAGTAAACTTAAGTAAAGTGTAATTAGTAAATACTTAATTAAACCAACACCTCCCCTTAAGTGCAACTTAGGGGAATGCACTTAAGCTCACAATACTAAATGAAAATGCATGAAGGGTCCTGACTACTAGGCCATGTTAGGTACCCATGTAGAAACTGCAAGAGTAATTCAATCTCTCATAAAAGTAGAGAAAGAGGGAAAACCTCATGGAAAAAACCCTCCCCCTAAAAGAGAGAAGAATACAATAATAGAATATGAGAGAGAAGACCTCATGTGAGGAAAATATCCCCCCATAAGAGAGAATAAGTGTAAGAGAGACCAAGTAGCCCCCCTCAATGTAGAATGCACACCAATGGTAGATGCTCCAGGATCGATGTAGAAACTACTTCATGAATGTAGAACAAAATTCCTCCCCTTAGGAAGAAACAAGACCAAAGGTGTATCTATGAAGCCTCCTCCCCAATCTATAGGAAGAAACCTCAAAATGTATGGAATCTCTGAAACCTTTTGAAGAGTCCCAATGTCAATGCTAAAAGGTACCTCCTCCAAATCATGTGTACTAAGCCACTCTGCTAAAAAAGACAAATCATGATCAACTGAGGATGAATGTAGAAAATGTGCCAAAGACCCAAGTTTCTCCTCTGAAGATAAAGTCACCTCCTCCAACTGTTGTATCAAAGTATCGACAATCATGTCACCCTCGAAAGAATGATCAAGTAGAGAAGCATGCTGCCTCACAAAACTAAAGAAGGATCATCTTCATCAAATAGAAGATGAATAACATTAGTAGTATCTCCAAAATCTAAAATGTAGGTCTGCACAAACAAACCTGCAATGCTTGTCAAGTAGTCATCCCATGGAACTAGGTTTGGAAGACAATGAATATCTTGTTGCATTGAATCACCTGAACCCATGGCTGTATGAATACAAGCATCATCAGGAGAAAGAGTAGAAGTAGTCTCAATAGGAGGAGATGAAATGGAAGGCTCAAGAACTTGATCATGAGTGAGAATACCCAAGTTCAAGTAGCCAAAACTCTCCTCAAAATCTGAATCGTCACTGTAAGTGTGATCATAAGTTGAAGAATCATTGTCATCAAGAGGAACAAAATCTACAAAGCAGTACAATTGAGAAGAGTGATCCACCATCCCAGTAGTAATAACCGCTCCACTCTCCAAGTCTTTGATGAAAACTGAATAAGGTGTAAATTCCACAGTCTTCTTTGTAGCACCATTTGTGATTGGATAAATAGAAAGAAGGTTATTAGTCAAGTGTAGAACACACAACACATCATTTAAGTGTCCCTCCCTAAAATTAATACTTCCTTTCCCAATCACATTCATGCAAGTGTGATTGCCCATAAAAATAGGTGGACCTTTGCAAGGCTCAAATGATGAAAACATGGACTATGAAGAAGCCATATGATGATAAGCCCCTGAATCTAGAAGCCATCTACCTGAATCGGGGCTTGACGAAGATTCTTCAATTCATCAATGTCCTTCTTATAACAAAAATGTTCTTCATGTCCATCCCTTTTTCAATATGCACAAAATTACTTCTCCTTTGAAAATTCACCCTTTTGAGGTGATGTAGAAGTGCCATGTTGTGTGGAAGTTGATTTCATACTTTCTTGTTGAGACTTAGACTTCCAATTCCTCTTCTTCTTTTGACTTTGACTACCTTGATTCTCATGATTAGCCACCAATGTCTTGGAAGTTGAAGACTTGATAATCCCCATACTCATTAATTTGGTTTGTTCCAACATCAACATTTCTCCAAATCCCTCAAATGAGGGTGTATTAAAGGCTTCCCATGGTCATCTTGTGATTATTGTAGCATGAAACAAAGGTTGCTTATTCTAAAAGAATATTTCCCATCATATGATGAATCAATTGTGAATCCTTGATGATGATTCCATAATCCTTAAGTTGTGCTCTCAACTCATTGGATTTGTTGATGAAATCTTGAATTGTGTCAAAGTTCTTAGGATCCAATTTGAGAAGTTTTTCTCAAATTTTGAATCCCTTATCCTCATACACTTTACCATACAAATATTCAAGTTTATCCCAAACATCCTTGGCATTGCCCAAGGAGGAAATGTGAAATAAGAGATCTTGAGTACCACATGTTCTTATAATTCTAAAATCTTGAGAATATATAACTCTCCAATTAGTTAATTCCTTATCATCCATATTAGGTGCTTTAGTTGTTCCATCCACATAATGTTTAGTCCTTTTACCATTAGCTTGCTCCATATATTTTCTTTCCACATAGCATAGCTATGTGGAGTTAATGGCAGAAATCCATAGGCACCCATAATGAAAAATTGAAAGAGAACTAGAGAGAGAGAAAGACACAACACACAAGGAACCCTCCAAATCACTCAATCAAAGAACCCCGAATAAAATAGATGATTTGGGCACTTTATATATAGTGCATGTAGAATTTTCACTTGTCAAAATGGACCAAAGTGGACTTCTAATTTTGATGAATACAATAGAAAATATGAAGCTATAGCAGACTCAAGAAGATAAGACACAAGATCACTCAAAGATCTAATCAATTACAAGTACCAAAATAGGCCAAAATAGACCATATTATGAAAGTCCCATGTCCACTCAAAATTTCTTCAAACTGATACAAAATCTGAAAAGTAGACAAAAAATCATGCACTTTTAAAACAAATTGCACCTAAAAATGTGTCTGTATGAGCTTGAATGAAGCCTCCGAAGTTGCAAAAATAGGGATCAAATAGGTACAATCACAAAAACTATAATTTCTGAAAAATATGTGCACCAAAACTAGAAAATAGCCGCACCAATGGAAAGTTCAAGAAATTATAGCCAAAATCAAAAAATATTGCACTCAATTTGGAGTTTGGATGACCAAGTTATGGCCTCCCAAAGTTGGCCTGCCAATAAAAACTGCATATGGTCTTAAATTTGATGGTCATACGGTCATCACTATTGTGTAAAATCCCTTAGAATTGATAGTCAAAAGACTGTCAATTTTAACCACATGAAATGATGACGTGACCACAAGCTTAAATTTGACATCTTGGAGACCGTCAAATCAAAACAAAAAATGACCCCTATGACGACTAGATGAACATCAAATTTAACATACTAAAATTTGTGAAAAATGCAATTTAAAAAATAAAAATGACCAGATTACATGAAAAAGTGCCACGTGTCTTCATGATTGGCTACCTAGTTGCCACGTGGTGATGTGTAGCCATGTAGGATTTCAAGTTGGCCGAGCCATGTGGAGGATTGAGCAAATCAGATTGGGTTGCACTCAATTGAGATAGTATTTGTCTCATCTTGACCAAGCTAATATTGGGCTCAGCTCAACCAAGCTGGTATTGGACTTGGTTTGATCGATCTAGTATTGATCTTGGCTTGACCAAGCTGGTATTGGACTTAGCTTGATGGAGCTAATATTGAGCTCAGCTCAACCGAACTGATATTGGGCTTTGTTTGATCAAGTTGGTATTGGACTTGGCTCAACTGAGCTGATATTGGGCTCAACTTGATCGAGCTGGTATTGGACTTAGCTCGACCGAGCTGGTATTGGGCTCAAATTGACGAGCTGGCTTCAGGATCAGATCAACGTGATGGATTTAGGATTGGGTCCATGAGTTGACTTCAGAGCTTGGGTCGGTAAGCTAGCTTTAAGCTTGAGTTGACAAGCTAGCTTCAAGCTCAAGTTGACGAGCTATCTCTGGGCTCAGGTCAGTGAGCTTTCTTTGGGCTCAGGTTGGTGAGTTGGCCCAGACTTAGGTTAGCGAGCTAGCTCCGGGCTTGGGTCAGCGAGCTAGATCTAGGCTTGGGTTGGTGAACTAGCTTGGGCTTGGGTTGGTGAGCTGGCTCCAGCTCAGGTTGGCAAGATGGCTCCAGCTCAGGTTTGGAGCTCAGCTCGGTGATCTGGGCAAGCTACAAATTTTTTTTGCTTCAATTTTCACTTTTTCCCAATATAGGAAAATTTATAGTCAAAATTTATGGAAACGGCCACCTAGATGCAATGGAGAGGTCAACTATTTCTTTATAAACTCCCACAAGCTTTTGATATCCCAGATCTGAATCATGGCTGTCGAAAAGTTGAAGCAACAATGGCTCTCAAATGACTATGCAATGAAATCTTCTATGGCTCTGATACCATGTAAGAATTTTCCTAAGGCAAAGAATGAAAATGCCAAGATCTAGAAGCTAAATAGATAACATAAGAGAGGCAAATATGATATGATCAATAACCAAAATAATAATGAATAATAAATTAATTGATTGATTACATACAATGTAGGAGTGCCTAAATATATAGACATTGCGATAAAACTACATGAGAAGGAGATGATAAGCTATCAACCACATTGGGTGGAATCACATGTACACCAAAGGTGGATCATCCTCTATTGTACATCAAAGTATTTACAACATGTGCAACAATGAGATGATGATAATGTGATAAAAGCACTAAAGGTGGATCTCACACACAAAGAGGTATGTGATGACAACTATCACTAACTAAAGTGGAATTTCTCCTAACCATGTGCTAAAATAAAATGCAAACTCCTAGGTGTCACAATGAAAACTAATATGAAAATGCATTATTCTAAGTAAACTTAAGTAAAGTGTAATTAGTAAATACTTAATTACACCAACACCTTCAATAACTATAAAATCTTCTTTATCCTTGCATGCATAAAACTTAACAAACTATTTGTTTAATTTAAATAAACTAAAGTAAACTCATTCATCCATAAACACAACACATTTGACACAAGATTTTGGTTACACAGAAACCTTTGGTTAGAGGGGAAAACTATGGTGGGGATGACACCCACAATCCTTCACTATTGCAGCATAAAGGTTTCTCAGTTAAAGCATACAAAATATCACTTCTGGTGATTTTACCCTATTAGGAGTATTTCAAAATAAGACCTACTAAAGTCTATTTAGTTATAGGATTTTACAACACTCATTAAGTGTGTACTTTGTTAAGAGATTTAGAGTAAATATCTTGCTAAAGCCTACCCAATATGTGGGATTTAAGAATACAAAGACAATAATGTATTCCAGTAATAACTGATTTGTAATAATGCATCTACCTATATCCTAAATCAAATCCATTATGCTCTCTACAGTATCATAGAATTTTTCTTATTGATTTCACCAAAATCTTTCACTTCATCTTCTTGGTAGCCTTAACTACTTGTTCTCTACTCTAATTTCTTTTCTTTGCTATGTCCTCTATTACTCTGTCTCTTTCGATCTGTTAGTGCTTAAACTTGTAGATGATTAAACAAGATTCAGAAACATCTAAAATCAAAACTCTAGCATTCCCAATAGATGCATCTAACAAAATCCAAACACTAAGGTACTAAGGTTGAAAAACCTTCTTCTCTTTGAATATAAAACTTAGGCAGGTTTACCTTTCAGAACTGCCTCTATAAAGCATTACAATAGTGATCTATGTGCTTGACATAGATTATACAATTTCAAGATATACAGTAAAATGAAATGAACAGATTATTTGATTTGTTGGTGGTGAATCATATGTAAATTAAGCTATAACCAGTGCCATATCCTAGGGCATCAGAGTCAAAACCTTACATCAACAAAAAATTTATCAAAACAGATATCCCTAAACTCAAATGAGGTGCCTTACACTCCATTTTTCCAATTGCAAACCTTTCTATCAAATTCATACATGGATTATAAATTCCCAGAGATCTCCCTTAAGGTTTATTCTTTCCTTGAAAGAAATTGAAGCTTAACCCCTATATCTACCTTGTAAACAATGTACTAAAATGCTTTACAATTTAATACATAAAAAAATTCAAACATCCATATGTGAAGACAACCAAAATAAGCAAAGAAGTTCCAGTATATTGTATTGATATTTTAACTGTATCAGTACATTTTGATAGAGAATTGTAGGACAAAAATACTATTATTAGAACTCTCTTTACAAAGTAATATCCACCACCCCCTACAAAAGAAGAAAACATGCTATATATATCACTGGCTATCTTGGAATCCTCAAAGAAAGTATGCAACAAGCTTTGGAAAGCCAAGATAGTGGCTTGCACTATAACAAAAGTACAAAATGATGACTGAAAACTAGCAAAACAGAAAGTAGTTTCCCAACAAATGGAAACTTTACAGCTGGCACCTTTGTCCGAGGATATTTCTGAGTAGTTTCTTGAATTTGTTGCATGAATGATGACCACCAATATAGGCTAACTTACATCATTCTCTATATGATAATTTCTCTCCCTATATTTCAGGATCAGGTGCCAAGTGTGGTTCACTCTTCTTCCCCTGCTTCTAGCTCCATGACAACTGGCTTCTTCTTCTTTTGCTTTGTATTTCTATCCCATGCTGCCACATCATCTTCTGAGGGCCAATTATACCCTTGAAAATCTTGTAACAACTTAATCTTCCTATCCCATCTAGAATCAATGATGGCCTTGATATCTGCAACAAACTTAATGCAATCATTCTCAACCTTGATCAGGTTATCAATTATATTGTTGCAACCATTCATGTCTAATGAACCATCATTGCTGAGGAAGGCCTCTTGTTTGATTACTATCTGGCCCATGTTTGATTTCCACTCATCCAAACTTAGTATACTTCCATCATCTTTGTAAATTGAGGGAAAATACTTATTATAACCCTGATCAAACATGGCCAAATTGGCCTTTACCTGATTTGACTTTCCTTTGAAAAAGCTTGAGGTGGCACTGACTAATCCTATCATCTCATAAACCTCAATAACTACCTTAGGGAGATCTAGCCTATGAGTCTACAATGCATCAAGTTTTTCAAATAATGAACTCCTTCCTAACCAAACACTGAAAAGTGGCTCTAAAGAAGCCATTGCCTCATTCACCCTTTCATTAAGCTTATGCAACATGCCAACTGATTGATGGACTGAGTCTATTTTCTCCTTTATTTTCTCATGTCTATGCTCAATAATAGCTGATATGGCTTTTAAGGTTGCATCAAGCCTTACCTTCTCTAAATCTTTAGATGGTCTGTTTGAGGTCTATTCCACTGGTTGAGTTGTAGCTTCAATCTACAAAGTTGGAGGAGGAGCTACCTTTGATGCTTCTTCAATCTTGGCCTTTAGATCATCCAACTCATCTTCTAGAGCCTTGATTTGCATTAGCCTTAGGTCTCTATCCTTGGAAACTTTCACTGAATTATAAAACAATAGAGCATATTTATTTGATAATTGGCCTATCTTTGCTTCATTGAGGTGGGAAAAATGTGTCACAACCTTTGACACCTCAAGATCATTTGTATTCTGGATAGTCTAAATGATTTTATTCCCTTCCATTTTATCTTCTATGCTCACCAAAGAAGGCTTTTGTGTTCTTGGGGCTAGAGACTACATTGCTACAACTTGGGATTTAGGATCATACTCACTTCCCCTTATCATATCTCCAATGTGTACCTCATAAGATAGACTACCCTCTGGCTTCTTTTTGATCTGATCAATGATAAAGGCTGAAGTTAGATCCCATCCAGGAGTCAAAAGCATCTCACTAGACTTTACCATTTCTCTAGCCTCATTAACAAAGATATTTTCAAGGTTAGGGTCATAAGAAGTTAGAGCCCTTAAGGTCTCATCACTTGGTTCCATACCCTCAGGCAGAGCCTTAGCCACTTATTTTGATTTCTTCCAAATGAGGAAGTTTATGAATTCATCACTCTTGATGAATTGGTCATCACCGAGGAATTCTTTTTGATACAACTCTCTTTCATCTTTTCCAAGTAATAGAGGCAATTCCTCCTCTTCTTTTGATATTATCTTCTTTCCTTCTCTGATTATCTTCCTCAAATTGTGATGATATGCAAGGTCTCTAGGTACTAGAACAAAAGCACTATCAATAGTTTTATTTTGTTTCTTCTCCTTGGAAGGCCCACCTACCTCAAGTTTTTTCTTTTTCTGTGGTGGTTCAGGGGCATCCTCAGCCTCTTGAGTTATGTCAATGATAGGAGGTTCATTAATTTGAGGAGGACTATTACCCTCTTGTGATTCCTTTGAAGATTGCTCATACTTAGAAGTAGAATAACTTCCATCCACATCCAACTTCTCCTCAAGCATCCCTTCCAATTGACTAGATAGGGTACCATGCATTTCAATCATTCTGTCAATCCTTTGCAAATAGGGGAGATTGGGAAAAAACCCTCCAAAGTCTATCTTGGTCTGTCTCACTTGAGCCTCCAACTTCATTAAATCATAGAATTTGGTTAGCCTTTTTCCAATCTCATCCTCATATTAGATGTTTCTGATCACATCCTCCTCATCACAGCCCTCATGGTCCCTTATTGTTCCAATGTTGGGAATCAAGGTCAATCTTGCAGTTCTTATGAGATTCTCAGAGTCTACATATCTGAAAAAGTTGGAGGTCATCTTGAAATGGTTGAGCCACACACTGATTTGAGGCAATGCCCTCTTACCAATCAAGAAATTCCCAACCCTAAACTACCTTGGTGTAAATGTGCCCTTCTTGTGAGGAGCTAGATGTTCTTTGTTAGTCCACATAAGCTGCCATAAAAAATCTACTTGAGCAACCCTTGGTGGCACAAACTTTGGAAGTAAATGTGGGGGCTATGAGCATCCATAGACCTTGATTATGGTGCTATTCTCTCCTAGATAGAAATCACCCCAATTGTGATTTCCCTGCCACTTGTCTTCATACTTCATAGGCCTCAAGAGCTTCAAAACCCTAACTTGTAATCTTACTACATTAGTCTCCATCAAACTGAGAATTGGGTGGACTATCCAATTTTGGAAATACAAAAAACACACTCATTGGAAGTCTAATTCCAGACCTTGAGCCAATACTATACTGGATTATGCTGCCCTTCAAACATGAACCTATGCTTTAGTACCTTTGTATCCAGACTATTGACATTGAAGTATAGGATTAAGTGCATCAAAAGGGAGTAATGCATGAACCTAATGGGCCTTTTATTTTCTTTAATAGACATAAGACCCTCATGCATTCTATCAATTACATACTAGATGTAATCATAATTAGTGTTGGCATGAGAATTTTGAATGTCAAGAATTATCATTAACAGGTAAGTAGAAAATTTCTCTAGATCTCCATCTATTCCTAGAACTCTGTACAACCCATGACACAAAAATGTCATGTAGAAGTTGAGGGACTTAAACTCATATGGGACATTCATGCTTGCAGGGAGAGGAGCTATATACTTGCTAGTTTTTGGGATGTGCCTGACCATTTGACTCTTTACTAAACCTATGTTACTGGCATACTTTTTCTTTTCTTGTTTTAAGTCTATTTCAGTAATGGAGAAGGAATAGAAATCAAAGGCTTTCATGAATGACCCTCTATCCAAGGTTACTAGAGCAGACTGGTCACTCTTTCTAATGGTTTTAGAAATTGGATCATACAACCTAGCCAACTCAATAATTAAATCCACATCTAAGAAAACATCAGACACAATTAAATTTGCCATCCCCAAAGCCCAAGCATATCAAATTGGAATTGCCTTACTTCTATTGTTGTAAAAATAGGTAAAAGTGGTGTAATCTGAACCAAAAGGAGTAGTTAGGTCTCTGCAATTCTCCATTATGTCCTCAAAAGCTTCATTAGTAGCCTTCTCATTCTTGTTTGAGCCTAGGAGCAGCTTGAGAAATTTATTTGAATAGTTTGGTTTTCCCTTCTCTTCGCCACCTTTTTCTTTGGATTCCCCACTAGAAGATGCCATGCTCAGTTCTGGTTGAATCATCTTTACAACTTGGATATCTCTTTAATTCTGCAAATTCTTGGACACCTTGAAGCTCTCTAAAACTGCTCTAAAAATCTTTGCAACTTCAGAAAACTTTGAACATTGTAAGTAGTGAAGTCCTATCTATATATCATTAGCAATTGAATGCACGTAGTTTCAAAAATTGTTACAAATCTAACTTCAATCACTTCTGCATTCAATTTCGCACATTCAACAATTTCAAATCAAGGCTAGCCAATGCTTGGATGTTGGTAGGTTGATTAAAAAACTCAGAAATAAAGCAAAAATGAAATTATTATAGCTTAGCTTTAAAACCCTCATTTACTGATAAAAACCCTTGATTAAATTTGATTGGATGGTGTTTTACTTTTTTCTAGCTTGGCAGTGTACTTTTCCATGTAGCAACAACACTTAACTTATTTCTTTAATGAGCAATTAACTGGGCCTGATTCATAGATCCAGTGAACAAAGGTTCTCATGATCTCTAAATGAAATATTAACGCTGGGTTTTATTTGGAGAACCAGTGACAAAGCAATTAGCGTGATCTCAGAATGATTTTCTAATCCATGATCCCTTTCAGAGATGCAATGACTATTGTTGATTCCGAAGATGATCAACGGTCCTCAGATTATCTTTGAAACTCATGACAACTCTGTCGCTATTCAGAGAATAAGTGACTTAAGGCATTCTCCAGTTCTCATGACATTTGAATCAACCATGGTCTAATTCGGAGAATGAGTGACCAAAGACTTCTCCCATTCTTGCAATCCTTTACTTACCAATCTTCTAGTGATTCAGTGAACAAAGATTCTTTTTGACCCGAGCATTCTAACCTTGACCACAGTCATTATCTGGAGAATCAACGACTAGCTCTATCTCTTAATCTCTGAATACATTGCTTAACTCATGATTAATCATGAGACTTAGCGAACAAAGGTATCTCATAATCTCTGAATAAAACATTTAACCCTAGTTTTATTATGAGATTGGGTGACCAAAGGTATTCACCAATTCACTGAATACTTTCCTTGACTTGAGTTTCATTCTGAGATTAAGCGCTAGTTGTAGATCTTGGAAGCAATCAAAGGTTGTTGCTAGGTCACTGAATCTTTTAAACCTTTACCATTTAATCATGAGATTTAGTGAATGCCTTATTCTCTGAATTTTGAATTGACTTAGACATTAGCTACTTTATTCTGAGATCCCACGACTGAGGAAAATACAATTCTTTATCACATTTAGTCACTAGATTGCCAAATCTTTTCAGTGGGACTGCCAAAATCAAGTGAACACGAGACTACTGCTTAGTTGCTGAATCACCAAATATATTTTCACCAAATCAACTCACCATGAGATTAAAACATTGTCATTGATCTTGCATGGAATCAATGATCTTCACTGATTCACCAGAAAACTTAATATTTCACCACCCAATTCAGTGATTAAGAGATAACCACTATGCCAAGTCAGTGAATGTTATGAGAAAACCACCAGAGATTAAGAGATTGGGAGACCACACAGTCATTGAATTGCTAAAGGGAAGACTAACTACAATTCAAACTTGGAGATTCATACCATAGGAAATCATAACAAGGACTTAGACATGGTTGCCAGTTCGCTGAATACCTAAGTGACTTGAAAAATTATTATGAGATTTAGTGAATGCCTAAGGAAAGAAAGATCACGTGCAAATTGAAAAATCTTAAGTGGCCAAAAAGGTAACGTGAAAAAATAAGAAACTAGGGAAAACTTAAGACATTTTTAGGGATTAACTCTACCAAGGGCAAAAAGACCTAGGGCAAGGATCTTCAAAGTATAAGCATGGTAGATTTTTTGAGAATTTCAAACCCTAAATCGGATAAAGACATTTGTAGAGACATAAAACAATGACCTGAAGCAATATTCTTAGAAAACTAAAAATATACCCAACATGATCCATCCTTATGTATTATTTCTGTAGCTTCTTGATTACTTGACCTAATTAGGGTTTAGATCCTTTTGGAAATCTTTGTCAAATAGATCAATGATCCATATTTATTTCCTTTCTCCAAGAAATATCTAATTTAGTTTCATTAGTACAAACTGTGCCTTGGGATCATCTACAATCATGTTTCATTCCAAATATTATGTATCACTCAGTTATTCTTTCCTGTTCTACTTGGTTAACATTGTAGGATTTGAGCAATACAAATCCACAAAATCCAAAGATCACCTGCATACAAAAACCTATTTCAAGGAAGTAGAGACAAGAAGAGGGAAAGGGTTTGACTCAAAAATATGAAGAAGAAAATATCCTCAAATAATGAATGAATTAAATATACAATGGATAAACCTTATAAAGGAGATCAAAAGCCTTGAAAGGAAAACCCTAAAAAGCAAAAGTGCAAGTAATGATTAGTTTAATTATTACATGACTAATGCATGCAGGTTTATATTTAAAACAACTAGTGCATGAGTGTTTTAAATATAACACTACCAATGCAAGAGAGGTTTAAATATAAAAAACTAAATAAAAATAAGGTGACATCTTAAGAAGGGAGTAAATTTAATTTAATTAACATAATTAAATTAATACTTTACTCTAACACCCCCCTTAAGATGAGCAACAATGCAACTAAAAATAATGCAAGAAGAAAGAAAAGGAAACTACAATGCTAAAAGCATAAAATGGGTCCCAACAACATGGCCTGATGAGGTACCCAGGTACAAAAGAGAGTCTCTATAAAGTGGAGAAATAGAGAAAACCACATGGGAAAAACTCTACTCCAAAAAAAGACAAAAACTAATCTGAAGGACTGAAGAAGCCTCCAAAACAAGGAATGTTCTAGAAAATAGGAACAAGAATGAACATGTAGAACATCACCGAAGAAAGAAGATGCAAAATCTATCAAGAAGTAACTACTAATCTGAAGATCCTTCACTGAAATAGAGCATGACTAGGTAGAGAAGACTGTAATCTGTATGAGTGCCCTCAAATGACACTACTCGAATCAGGAGGCAAACAAAGGAAAACAACTAAAATCAAAGATACAGATGGTATAAAACACCAAAGCTTGAAGAGATAATCAATGAAAGATGGAATATTGCCTCTAAAAATAGGAAAGAAAGAGTGTCTATATGGTAAATGATCCATCTCACCGAAATGCATAGGTACCCAGCCACTGCATCTGCCTAGTACATAGGAACAAATATTGAATACATAGCTCACACTATCAAACCAAGGAAGTAGAAGAATGATCAGTAGAAACCTCCCATAATGCTAACAAGGGAGAGGTGATAGGTACACTAAAAATAGTGCTAATATGAACTGCATCATGAAGAACCAGGAACATCAAAGGTGAAGTGAAAGTACAAACACAAATAAAGATACCCTAAGGCTAATGTCGTGGAAGGAACACTCACTTGAAAAAGGTAGATGGAAAATAAGGGAAAACATCAAACCCCCCCATGGCACTTTATAATGGAGTGCGAGTACAAAAAGCATGAACATGTGCAAGATTTCAAGCATGCAATAGAATGACACTTTATCTCAGTGCATGTGTATAAAAGAATTCTACAAAAGTGAAGTATACACTATTCAAAGAAGAGTGAAGGCTAGTGAAATAAAATAATAGCCTAAGATGAGCCATCCCTGAAAGGGAAGAGATCCCAGGACCTGAAACATCCAAGATATCCACCAGATTGCAAAAATGCAAGAATTTGAATAAAATGAACATGGAGTAGAATTTGGAAAAATGAATCACATAAATAGAAAGCTCTCAGAACAAGCTTTCCAACAATATCCCGCTTTCCCAAAATGGAGTCCAGATGCGCAAGATAGAGTCTCCGGAGTGTAAAACTAAATATCTGGCTTTGACAGTTAAAAACACCAAAAAAATAAAAAAATAAAAAAATGTAGGATTTGAGCAATACAAATCCACAAAATCTGAAGATCACCTGCATACAAAAACCTATTACAAGGAAGTAGAGACAAGAAGAGGGAAAGGGTTTGACTCAAAAATATGAAGAAGAAAATATCCTCAAATAATGAATGAATTAAATATTCAATGAATCAACCTTATAAAGGAGATCCAAAGCCTTGAATGGAAAACCCTAAAAAGAAGAAGTGCAAGTAATAATTAGTTTAATTATTACATGACTAATGCATGCAGGTTTATATTTAAAACAACTAGTGCATGAGTGTTTTAAAATTAACACTACCAATGCAAGAGAGGTTTAAATATAAGAAACTAAAGAAAAATAAGGTGACATCTTAAGAAGGGAGTAAAGTTAATTTAATTAACATAATTAAATTAATACTTTACTCTAACACCCCCTTAAGATGAGCAACAATGCAAGAAGAAAGCAAAGGAAACTACAATGCTGAAAGCATAAAATGGGTCCTGGCAACATGGCCTGATGAGGTACCCAGGTACAAAAGAGAGTCTCTATAAAGTGGAGAAATAGAGAAAACCACATGGGAAAAAATATACTCCAAAAAGAGACAAAAAATAATCTGAAGGACTGAAGAAGCCTCCAAAACTAAGAATGTTCCAAAAAAGAGGAACAAGAATAAACATATAGAACATCACTAAAGCAAGAAGATACAAACTCTGTCAAGAAGTAACTTCTGATCTAAAGATCCTTCACTGAAATAGAGCATGACTAGGTAGAGAAGACTGTAATCTGTATGAGTGCCCTCAAATGACACTACTCGAATCAGGAGGCAAACAACTAAACTCAAAGATACATATGGTTTAAAACACCAAAGCCTAAAAAGATGATCAATGAAAGATGGAAGAGTGCCTCTAAAAATAGGAAAGAAAGAGTGTTTATATGGTAAATGATCTATCTCATTGAAATGCATAGGTACCTAGCCACTGCATCCGCCTAGTACATAGGAACAAATACTGAATACATAGCTCACACTATTGAACCAAGGAAGCAGAAGAATGGTCAATAGAAATTAGGATTTGAGAAATACAAATCCACAAAATCTAAAGATCACCTGCATACAAAACCCTGTTACAAGGAAGTAGAGACAAGAAGAGGGAAAGGGTTTGACTCAAAAATATGAAGA
This sequence comes from Chamaecyparis obtusa, assembly GCA_027943335.1. Lineage (NCBI taxonomy): Eukaryota > Viridiplantae > Streptophyta > Pinopsida > Cupressales > Cupressaceae > Chamaecyparis > Chamaecyparis obtusa. Next base: position 46,674 of record BSBK01012691.1, read on the forward strand.
AGAAAATATCCTCAAATAATGAATGAATTAAATATACAATACATCAACCTTATAAAGGAGATCGAAAGCCTTGAAAGAAAAACCCTAAAAAGAAGACGTGAAAGTAATAATTAGTTTAATTATTACATGACTAATGCATGCAGGTTTATATTTAAAATAACTAGTGCATGAGTGTTTTAAACATAACACTACCAATGCAAGAGAGGTTTAAATATAAACAACTAAAGAAAAATAAGGTGACATCTTAAGAAGGGAGTAAAGTTAATTTAATTAACATAATTAAATTATTACTTTACTCTAACAAAATTATTGTTCCTGCTCGGTACTTCCTTTTCTCGATTACAATACTTGCTCGGTATTATTCCTATTTGGTAACCATTGTGCTTGGTTAAGTTCATTTGTTCAGTGTCCATTCAGCTTGGTATACAATATTGGGTATATGCATAGCTTTGTGCTTGGTACTATTCTACCTTGTCTTACCATCTGACTTGCTCTTTATCAACTAACTTCTTCTCATGGATTGAATTCTCCATGTATACCATCATGATCATTTCATCACTAATGATAACACTAAATGAATATAGAATTAACAATGAGTTGTCCTAAAGAAAACTTCGGGTGAATCATTATATAAGTATTTCTTTTGAAGTATCTTTACCCATTTTTAGTTTGATTCTTTATATATTTTTCATGCTAGTTTGACCCCAAGTGCCTTATTTTATAGTTTCATATTTTTAAGACGTATTCAACCAACTTCTTTGGGTCTACATAGCTTGTGCCAACTGATTAGAGTCATTTTTTCTTATATGAGGTTCCTTTCCAAAAGAAGGTTCACATCTTCTTTTCAAGATTATTTTTTGTTTCTTGTGATAGGGAAAAACATGACATTTGATATGTAGGTAGAGCTTCTAGATATGTAGGTCTAGGTGATGAAAGTCACTTCCCTTTCCAATTATCCACTTTTTGATCCATTTTTCTTCTAAAGGTTTCCACAACTTATTCATTCTAATACCTTTGTTAATGGGAATTCCTAGATATTTGCTCAGGAATGAACCCTTTTAAAATCCCATAATATTACAAATTGTAATCTCACCCCTCCCATCCATATTAAAAAGAAAATCTTAGATTTTTCCTTATTAACCACCTGTCCAAAGGATTTGGAGTATTTACTAAGAATATCATTATAGTTTCTAGCTTCCTCTCTGGTTCCTTTTCCTATCAGCATGGTATTGTCCATAAATTGTTGGTGAGTGATGTTAGGAATACCTTGTGTGATCTTAAACCCATTTATTAAGTTCTAACTTTGTGTCTTTATGATATACATACCCAATGCTTCTTCCAAAATTATAAATAAAAAGGGGGATATGAGATCCCCTTGTCTAAGACCTCTGGATGAATTAAAATAAACTTCAAGAGTCCCATTAATTGGAACTGAAAATTTGGGACTAGAAATGCACTTATATATCAAACTTATCCATTATTTAAAGAATCCAAATGCTTCCAAGCATTTTCATAAAAATATCCATTTAACCTTATCATAGATTTTCTTGATGTCTAGCGTCATCAACATACCAGGTTCCAAATTGTTCTAAATGGAGTGTATAGCTTCATGAATGATGATGAATTCATTAAAGATTGATCTTCTAGGAACAAACCCCATTTGTTCTTCAGAGATAATAAGAGGTAACAATGACTCAATTCTATTTTTAATCACTTTGGCTAAGACTTTATATGATGTATTACATAATGAAATGGGCCTATAATCTTCTGGACTCTCTAATTTTTCTTTCTTAGGTATCATTGTGATAAAAGTGTTTTTGTTTTCATTCAAAAATTTCCATAAATTCCTCATGCTTTTTAATGCATTTGTCAGCTGTATGCCAATGATAGGCCAAAATGTTTGGAAGAAACAAGCAGAAAATCCATTCGGACTAGGTTCTTTATCTGGATGCATTTGGTTTAATGTTGTTTCTAATTCTTCAATTGTGATTTTTTTATTCAACATCTTGTTATGTTCATCAGTTATGATCTTAGGTATGTTTTCTAACACTTCTTGCTAATAAATTAAATCAGAGCCTTCAAAGTCATTAAGAATCTTATTAAAGTAGTCCACTATCCTTGAAGATATTTCTTGTAGATCATTAATCATATTACCATTTGCCTCTTTGAGACTAGTAATTATATTAATAGTTCTCCTATGCTTGGTACTATTATGGAAATTTTTTAAATTCCTACCCCCTTCCACCAACCATAATTATCTAGACATTTTCTTCCAATCTATCTCCTCTTTAGTAGTAGTTCCTTATACTTGTTTATAATTCTTTTTCTTTGAGATATTTACTTTGATCCATTCCTATTCTAATTACTTCTTGGTTTAGGTTGTCAATCTCCTCCTCTATTCTTTCCTTTTCTTTGAATATATTTTTGAAATGATCCTCATTCCACTTGAGAATTCTATGTTTGATTTTTTTAGTTTGGTGTTAAAGAAATACATTTTAGAACCTTCAACTTGTTCTTCCTTCCACAAATTCTCAACTAGGCCTAATACTTCTGATCTTACAAGCACATCTTCTCAAACTTAAAAGTACAATTTTTTGGTTTTAGTTCTTCCACAATCTCCAATAAAATTGGGAACTGATCTGATCCCCCATTTGATAATATTGAGGCTTTTAAAGTACTTTGGAATGTTCATAGATTTCCTTTGAAGAAAAATATTTCCAGTTTCTCTACTCTATTGCTGAAACCAAATCTACGATTATTCCATGTGTAACTCCCATTTTTTTGTTACAATTTCCATTAAATTGGTATTTTGGACCCATTCTTTGAAGTCTCTTTGGGTTTGCAATCCCATAGAAGATCCTCCTCTCTTCTCATAACTATTCATAATTACATTAAAGTATCCCCCTATTATGCAGTTTATATTCGAGTTGAGACTTAAGTAGGCTTCAATATCCATCCAAACCTCTTTCTTATTCAAATTTGGCATTGGACTGTAAACATTAATAAGAAAGTAACGTAAGTTATTGATTACACTTCTCACCCAACCACCTTGCCAATTTCTACTATTGATAGCATTTTCATATGTTACTTCCTAGGGTCCCAAATGACTTCCAATCCTTTAGAAGTGCCTTTCATAGGCATGATATTGATTTTCCAAATACCTAATCTCTTGCTAAGGTTGATTCCTTCTTCATTGTTCAATTTTGTCTCTTGTAGAAATATTATTTCTAACTAAAAAAATGTCAAATAACACTTTAATTGGTGATTTTTTGTTAGGGACATTCAATTCCATGTTATGATCTTCATTTATCCTTGGGAAGGACCTTCCCCTTCCCTGCATGAAAAATAGAGGTTAACTTGATCTTATGCTACCCCTACCTTATTAATCAATTCAATAATGGATTTCCAACCTCTCTTTTTAAGATCTTTTCCATAATCTAGGCTATTTTTATCAGGGTAGTTAAGGGCTAATTCCAATTTCTAAGGGATTTTAGAGTTTATATCTAGGCATCGATCTTCCTCCTCTGAGCCAAAAAAGGCAGGATTTACTTCCATTACTTTATTATCAAAATCTATAAAATTCATAGTTCATCCTTTTGTATCCAATGCCTTCCTTATTACTTCCAATTATTCATGCCCCATGACCTTTAGAGAGAACATGCCCATCATTTCATATCTAGATTTCAATTTAGGGGGTAGGGGAAATTTCTCTCTATCTTCTCTAATTTCACCAGTTTGCCAGGTTTCTTGTACCTACACAAGCCTATGAAAATTTTGCATATTTCTTGGAGCTAGGTTTTTGTTCTTAGGGTTTTGCAAAAAAATGTCATACTTATGTCAAAAACCCTACCCTTGTTCTATTTTCACGTTACTTTTTCATGGCACTTAAGTCTTTCCTTGCACATGGTCTTTTTTCCTTTTGTTCAGTACGTCTCGTAATGTTTTACTGTTAACAAGTCTTATCTAGTGATCTAACTAAGGATGTCACATGTTGTTCGCCAAATCTCCAAGTTCTTAGTAGTTAGTCATAACATCCAGTGATCTGGAAAATATGGTGGTCACCTGTTCTCTTGTTTCTAGTGGTTGGTGGCCTAGCATTCAACAATCTAGTGAACAAGCACTTAACCAAGCATGTTATCATTGTCGCTCATTCTGTTAATACAATGGCCAAGTTTCAAATGATCTAGCGACTTAGTGATGACCGTAGATGTAGTTAAGATCTAATGACTAGCGCTTAATCTCATGATTTATCTGGGGTTAGGTGATAGATCTGGTGACTTGGAAAATAAAGGCTATCTTGTGTTCTCCAAATATAACTAGGGTTAAGAAAAGTGTTCTGAGATCTAGTGAATGCTTCAGTCACTAGTTTTTGTGATTAAGCATGAGTTAAGATAAGAATCTAGAAAACATGAGAACACTTTACTCGCTGATTCTCCTAATGTAGCCATGGTTAGTAAAGGGTTCTAGAAAATGTGAGAATAGGTCTTAGTCACTTATTATCTAAATAAAACCCCAGGTCAAGTGAAGATTATGAGATTACGCAAATGTCTTTGTTTGCATGATCTCCAAATTGGACTTAGGTTAGATGAAGGATTCAACGATTGGGAGAAGTCTTCAGTCTCTTATTCTCTAGATCTAGGTTGAGTTAACACCATGCTTTGGGTGATGAGAGTGAACCATAGGATGAAATCTTGATATATGATAGGTGCTAATTCTCTTAATGGAACCTAGAGTAAAGGAAAATCTTGGTGATTTAGCGAATACAATGTTCGCATGATCTTCAAACCAAAGATGAGTTAAGTTAAACCTTCAGTGAATGGGAGATTTCTTTAGTCACTGAATCACTAGACAAAGGCTAGGTTAAGATAAAGGAATTAGAGATTCATCATGGGCCATTGATGTAGATAAGATCAGACACTAGTCACATTATCTCCAAATTAAACTTTAGGTTAAGAAAAGACTCAATGATTTAGTGAATGCTTTATTCATGTGATCTCTAGATAGGATCCTAGTTAAGTAAAATTCTCTAAGATTTAGTGAATACCTCATTCCCATGATCTCAAGATGAAATGTGGGTTAAGGTAAAGACTTGGAGACTTAGTGGAGACCATTGATAAGCACAAGATCTAATGGTGGTTGTTGATTCTCTAGATGAGACCCCAGTTAAGGAAAAGGCTTGGTGATTTAGTGAATGCTTTAGTTGCTAAATCTCATGATCAAACCAAGGTTGAATAAAGTGTTAAGAGATTATGAGAACTCCCTCAATCACTAAATTTTTGGATAGGAAGGGTTAAGTGCTCTGGATCATAAAGTGAAAAAGCAGCTCTTGTTGGCAAAATGTTCAGCACTCCCCTTGGGATTCATAACAAGGGCTTAACCGCCTCCTGTGTACTATAAGTTGAGTGGTTGTATCAGGCATTGATAGATCAGTCTTTTGGTGCAATGACAACCCCACTCTAACAAGTGGTATCAGAGCTTGGTCATAGGTTCAAATCCTCAGACCCTTGAGTAACGCTGAGGGGGAGATTGTTGGCAAAATGTTTAGTGCTCCCCTTGGGATTCATGACAAGGGCTTAACCACCTCTTGTGTACTATAAGTTGAGTGGTTGTATTGGGCATTAATAGATCAGTCTTTTGGTGCAATGAAAACCCCACTCTAACAAGGGGTTATGATACCAATTTTTGGCAAAATTTTTAGCACTCCCCTTAGGATTCGTGACAAGGGCTTAAATGCCTCCTGTGTACTATAAGTTGAGTTGTTGTATCGGGTATTGATAGATCAGTCTTTTGGTGCAATGAAAACCCCACTCTAACAAGTGGTATTAGAGTTTGGTCATAGCTTTGAATCCTCAGACCCTCGAGTAATGCTGAGGGGGAGATTGTTGGCAAAATGTTCAGCGCTCCCCTTAGGATTTGTGACAAGGACTTAACTGCCTCTTGTGTACTATAAGTTGAGTGGTTGTATTGGGCATTGACAGATCAGTCTTTTGGTGCAATGAAAACCCCACTCTAATAGCTCTTATGTGGAAAGGACTTATGACAAGCTAGAAAAACACATGAGCTGGAAAATCACAGCATGAGTAAGGGTTTTTAGCCATTTTCGAGGGTTTTTAAAACAATAAAATAGTGATAAGGGCATGTCACCTTTTCTGAGAATTCAATGTGGCTTGTAAACTTCATACATCACAACTAGCTTGACTTTGAATTTGGTTTCACGTAGAAGTGAATGCTGAGCTGACTGATAAGAAGATTTGCTAAGATCTTGATCATTTCCATGCATTCATTGCACCTGAATATATAGACAAGACGCTTGCATTATTACACTTATCAATTTTCAAAGAGTGAATTTGTGAAGCTGAGCTATTGCAAAGAGTCAATTTTGAGAAGATAATTTGTAGAGAAGAGAGCTTTCAAAGCAAGAAAATGAGTCAACTAGAGGCCAATTTTGCTTCATCTAGTGAAGGAGCACATGAGTAGGGTGGCGATCAGAAAGGGAAGCCAAACTATTATGAGGAATTCATTCAGCTACTTCCAAGATCAACACAAAATAAGAAGGTTAGTGATGAGACCTTCATTGATGCCTTAGCTAATTGTAGAGACCCTCTTACCCTAGATGTCTTAGGTTATCATATTTTCAATTATTTTTATAGTAATAGGGATAAGCACATTCTAGTGTGTAATGCCTAGAAGCTAGGATTAGGAAAATTGGTGGTTCTTGATGTATTCCTAGATGTAGACTTGTTGATTGAATTAGCTAGAAATTATGATCTTGTCTCCAAGACAATTTAGAGAAGTGACAAGTCAGCCATGGTTACCCTAGATAGAGGGTCATTTATGAAGGCCTTTAACATATACACTTCTTCCTCAACAGAGATTAACCTAGGGAGGGAAAAAGAGAAATATGGTAAGCAAATACAACTTGTGAAGTCCCAAATTGCTCACCATATGCCAAAAAACTAGGAAATATATAGCCCCACTCCCTACCCATATGAAATCCCCATATGAGTTTCAGTCCTTAAATTTTTATATGAAGTATATTGCCTATGGGTTGTGTCGTGTCTTGGGAATTGATGGAGATAAAGAAAGAATGCCAAAAGATTTGTTGTTGATTATCTTGGATATGCAGAGCCATCATGCCAATACTGACTATGATTACATCTAGTATGTAATCGATAGGATGCATGAGGGTTTGATTTCCATTATAGACAAGAGAAAGCCATCAAAGTTTATGAATTATTCCTTGTTAATGCATTATTCCTTGTTAATGCATTTGATTATGTTTTACAATGTTGACTATAAGGAGGTGGATATGTTGAGGCCCCCCAAAAATGAGCAAAATAGGACCAAACCCGATGCAATTCTGGTTAAGGGTTTGGAACACTACATCAAATGAGTGTGATTTTAATACTTTCTAGAATTGGATGGTATACCCTCTTCTAATCATGATGGGAACAAATGTCACAAGGCTCTTAGTAAAGGTACTAAGGCTTCTAAGGCGTAAGCAGTATGTGGACAAATGGCCAGTAGATCACAACTGGGGCAATTTCTACTTGGGTAATAATTTTACTATTATCAAGGTTTATGTTTGACCTCAGGCCCCTCATATTTTTCATAAGTGTGTGTCACCCAGGGTTTCTCTAATGGAGTTTTTCTAGTAGCTGATTTGGATAGATAAGGAGATCTTGGCTCCACATAGAAAAGGGAATTTCACTCTGAGGGTTTTCAAAATAACCAACTTCACAAATGGGAAAAGAGCCTTGCCTCAAGTGTCCCAATGGCTAAATCAACTCATGATGCTAGCTCAAATATTTAGATACATTGACCCTGAGGATTTCATCAAGAATGCTAGAAAGATTCTCATCCCTAGCATTTGAGTCATTAAGGACCATGAGGGCTGTGATGCAGAGGACATCACTAGGAACATCCTGGATGAAGAAGAAATTGACAAAAGACTGGGAAAAATCTAAGATTTATTGGAATTAGAGGTCCAATTGAAAAAGGCTAAGATTCCATTTAGTGGTTTCTTCCCTGACCTGCCATATATTGCAAGGATTGACAAGATGATCTAGAACTATGACATCTTGTACAATCGATTGGATTCCCAATTGGATGCCAAGGAGAGAGCTAAAAAGGGATACTCATCTTCTAAGTATGAGACTAATAGTCAGGGCTCTTATGAGGAGGATAGTCCACCTCAGAATGTGTTGGAGCTACCTCAAGAATAGGGGAGTGACATGCTAGAAATAGAGGAGACACATGAATCCACACAAAAGAAATAGAGGATTGAGAAGGGTGAATCCTCAAGGGCTAAGAGTACAAAGAAAAGAAGGATATGGTTTTTGCTTTGGTCCCAGGTGATATGTCTTATCACCATCAATTAAGAAAGAAGATAAGAGAAGGAAAGATGATACACACACAAGAGGAGGTTGAGCTATGCTTGTTGTTGTTTCAAGATGAAAGAGAGATGATTCAAGAAGAGCTCATAAAGGATGATGAATCCATCAAAAGTAATTAATTTAAAAACTTTTTGATTTGGAGAAAGAAACTTGAGCTTTCTAAACAAGGAACTAAGGGTGCAAAGCCAAACAATGAATCCCTCCAAGCTTTGACCACATATGATCCAACATCAGAAAAGATAACAGTTGAGGAGGCTAGGTAGTTGGTGAGATCAAGTGGGATGCTCCTAGTTGTAGGATGGGACTTAACCTTAGCCTTAATAATTGATTAGATAAGGAGATAGCCATAGGGTGTCTTATCTTATGAAGCTCAAATTGGAGAAAGGATCAAAGGTTGTGGTTATGACCCAAGATCCTAGACATTGGCAATGTGGTCCCTAGCCCCAAGAACATAAAATCCTTCTCTTGTCATCATCAAAGACAAAATGGATGGAGATAAGATCATCTGGACTATTCAGAACACCAGTGATCTTGAGGTCTCAAAAGAAGTGACTCATTTTACACACTTGAATGAGGCTAAGACTGCTCAGCTTTCTAACAGATATGGGAGGTTGTATGAAGACTCCATAAAGTTGGCCAGGGATAGGGAGGAGAAGCTCATAAGAATCAAGATGCTGGAGGATGAACTTGAGTCAATGAAGAGTAAGCTTGAAGAATTTTCAAAGGTTGTGCCTCCTCCTGTCATTGTAATTAAGGTTGTGGAGGTCCTAGAGATAGAGGTGTTAGGAATAGTCCCAAGAGATAACTGAGAGGGGGGGGGGGTGAATCAGTTATCTAAAAGTTTCAATTATTTATCCAATTAAGTATACTCAAACACTAAGCATAAACACAATGAAAGAATACTTGAACACAACACCAATATTTTGGTTATGGGGAAACCCAAATAGGTAAAAACCCTAGTGGGAATTGACACCCACTAATAAAATACACTAGTGTATAATGATCCTTGTTAGAAGATCTTGCAACCTTATTAGGAGTTGATCTGTACAATGCAATAAGTACAGTGACTTGGTCAAAGGTCAGACCCTATTAGGAGTCTTTTATGATTGACCCTATTAGGGGTGAGGACGCACTATCTAAGAGCTCATTGCTCAAAGGGTTGAAGGCTGCAACCTTTTGAATAATAGATACACACTATATTTGGATCTTTGTGAACTATGCATAGACCTGATGTCTAGATCAGTTCCAATGAATAACATATACTCTTTACTTGGTCACATAAACCTTCTACTGATGGCTCAACACTTCACACTCTTTGCTCTTCTCTTCACATTCAACTCTGAACCATTCTTAGAATATGTGCAAGATCATGAGGGGCCAAAAAGTGGTGATGTAAAAAAATCAACTTTTCAGTCGTCCAAAAGCACATGAAAATGTATGTTGACTTTTTAGTAGGCATGGGTGTTAGTACACCTAGGCAAACCTGACACCAAAGCACAAACCTTATCGGGTACTCAAAACCTATGGCATAAATCAAAACCTGTGAGCCATTTTCCTCATTTCTCCTCACGTTTTGGGTTTGGAAAATGGCTCCAAATATCATATACACAATATTTTTAGGTACCTAATTGCACCAACAACAAATTTGACTCTGCAGTTGATCCAGTAAGTAAATTCTTGCTATATCTTGATTAATTTCTTTCATTTTCATGTTAAATGTAGTTTTTTTGGTTAAAATAGGGTTTTGTAATGAAGTTTTTAATAATATATGAAATCAATTTAAAATTTAAATTTTTTTATTATTTAATCGGGCATGGCTAACAATAATGAAGATAATAACCCTCCCCCACCAAATAATGATCCCTAAAACAATCCAGAACCACTTCAAAACCCTCAATCTTTAGAGGATTTGATATAGGAGAACTTGAATACTATATGGGGCTTCAAAAATACATATCAGAATATACCGACGTTAGCTCCTATTCTTGCCACCCTAAATACCATTATTGAAAACATTGACACCCTTACACAATAACATAATGCTGCTCTTCATTGGCATGATGATATGTACGCCCAATTTGATGACGGGCTTGACCATGATGGGGTTACAACCCTTAATATAACTAAGGAAGATATAGCCTCCTTTTTGTTAATCCTAAAACTAGATTAATTGTTGACCCCAAAAAGCCCAAATTATCAATAAAATGGTGCACAAATGAAGCAATGTGCACACACTTTTGGGATTGCTGGTTGATGGTTTTTGATAAACCACCCCATTGCAATTTGGAGCTCCCTTTCTATTTCATAAAAAAATTATATGCTAAGTTTGTGCTTGCTCACAATGTTAATTATTGGAGTATGAGGCCCAACATGGGCGTAGGTGTAGGAGCTTCTTAGACTAGGCCATTTGACTAGCGCAAAAAGGCCACTACCTTTGTCCCCCCCACTAATGTCACACCCCCTCCTCTAGTGTAGCATCCCAATATCATTGCAGAGGTTTTCTCACAGAGTATTAGGGCCATTCATTTGTTGAGTGATTAGTTGATCATGTAGACTAGGTCATTATTGCCTCCTAGTATGGATGATGCTGGCACATCGACATCTGGCCGAAGTTCACATGTATGTGAGCCCCATATTTGCATTATATGCAAGAATATGTGCCTCAGATTGCTTACTAATGTTGATACATATCAGTATGTTATTGATGAGGAGGATATAGGAGATGCAGCTATAGAGGCTACAAGACCTCATGGAGCATCTACATCTCATGAGAGTGCTCAGGAGGGGTATGCAGAGCCATGGACTCCTGTTGATACGGTAAGAGTAAACATTATAAATAAATTTTTCACATGACTTATTTAATTTAAAAATAATTTATTTATTTAGATTAGTTTTAATTATTGCATGCACTTATGTATATATATTTTTTCCATTTATGTTTAGTCGATGACAGAGGAGGATTTGAGACAGGTGGATGACTCTACACTTTCAGCCATTTTGTTTGGCCTTGACACCTATATGGTATATTATAAATTATGTACCCATTAGTTTTTTTTATATCATTTGGTGTACATGCTTAAATCTCTATCAATTAGAGAAATAAAATTCATACATTTACTAATATATTGTCATCTTATTGTACTCTTGCAGGCTACAACTGATGTCAGTGGGGGGCATGAGGGGGTTCCTTCTTCATGTGTCGACAAAGGAAAGGTAATTAATTATTTAAGATTAATTATGCATGAAAATGTATGCCACTTATGTGTAGTAATAAATATTTTACTTGCACTTTTTTGTATAGGGTGTGGCTCTTGATGATGTCCTGACATGGGTTCAGGAGCCTAGGCTGACAGGCATCTCAATTCGGAGTGATAACTTGATTGTATGTAGAATTTTACATATTGTTATTTGTATTTTGTAACCAGGGTTGTTATGATGAAGTACATTTATATATAATTGAAAATCCTTTTACTCTCATAGGTTACTCCCAGTGTAAGGGAGGGCCCACGAGAATCTTTCATATCTTTGTTGACCCATCCCACTATTCTAGAGGAGGGATCAATAGATGTAAGTTTTAATTTTAGTTCAATCAATTTGTAATTTTATTATGCTATCATCCTATTTTGTAGATTTATTACTCTATGTTGCACCACTCTACTAATCTCATTATTGCAAATATATATTTATAGGTTGGAGTTGGTATTGTTGGCATGGTCCCTTCGCTACCAAAGACTTATGCTAGGACACATGATCGTGGTATGCGATCGAGAGGCCAGGTATAGATATTTGTATTCAGTTATAATTTTAATTAAATTAGAGTTTAAATTATGAATTTTATAGATATTGAACTACTTTTAACTGACCCTCACTGCAAGTTTTGTCATTGACTGAGATCGCCTTGCCAAATGCGAATGAAGTCGAATAGCCCAAAATTGAGAGAGGTTATTGTAGAACTTTGAAAAATGATCTCGTAGCCCTTGATGGTTTGTCAATACCTCTCATGAGGTCTGAGATACAAGCCTTGAAAGATCACTGCCCAATCGTGCTCAGTGCACCTTGGGGTCACTTGGGTCGAGCGTGGTCATGAGCGTTCCAGTGACTCCATGGGTGAATGGGGTTTTCATTGGCATTTAACCAGCCAATTGAAGCTAATGGAGTAGATGGTTCGATGCCAGGATGGATGGTTTGAAAGATACACTTCAGAGCTACTTTTAACTGACCCTCACTACAAGTTTTGTCATCAACTGAGATCGCCTTGCCAAATGCAAATGAAGTCGAATCACCCAAAAATGAGAGAGGTTATTGTAGACCTTAGAATAAGGATCCCATAGCCCCTAATGCTTTGTTGATACCTCTCATGAGGTCTGAGATACAAGCCTCAGAAGATCACTTCCCAATCATGCTTAGTGCACCTTGGGGCCACTTGGGTCGAGCATGGTCGTGAGCATTCCAGTGACTCTATGGGTGGAACAAGGTTGTCACTAGTGTTTACCTAGCCAAATAGAGCCAATGGAGCAGACGGTTTGATGCCAGGATAGATAGTTTGAAAGATACATTTCAGAGCTACTTTCAACTGACCCTCACTGCAGGTTTTGGCATCGACTGAGATTGCCTTGCCAAATGCGAACAAATTTGAATCTCCCAAAACTAAGAGAGGTTATTATAGAGCTTAGAATCATGATCTTGTAGCCCTTAATGGTTTTTCAATACCTCTCATGAGGTCCAAGATACAAGCCTCAAAATATCACTGCCCAATCATGCTTAGTGCACCTTGGGGTCACTTGGGTCAAGCATGGTCGCGAGTATTCTAGTAACTCCATGGGTGGAATGGGGTTGTCACTAGTGTTAAATTGGCCAACTAGAGTTGATGGAGTAGATGGTTTGATGCTAGGATAGACGGTTTGAAAGATACACTATAGAGCTACTTTCAACTGACCCTCACTGCAAGTTTTGGCATCAACTGAGATCACCTTGCCAAATGCAAATGAAGTTGAATCACCCAAAACTAAGAGAGGTTATTGTAGACCATGGAATTAGGATCCTGTAGCCCCTGATGGTTTGTTAATAACTCTCATGAGGTTCTAGATAGGAGCATCAAAAGATCACTTCCCAAACATGCTTAGTGCACCTCAGGGTCACTTGGGTTGAGCGTGGTTGTGAGTGTTCAAGTGAATCCATGGGTAGAATGGGGTTGTCACTAGTGTTTACTCAGCCAATCGGAGCTGATGGAGTAGATAGTTTAATGCTAGGACAGACGGTTTGAAAGATACACCGCGGTGCTACTTTCAACTGACCCTTACTGCATAATGAATCATTTACATCTACCATGTATGTATCCATCTAATTCAAATGAACTTTCAAAGCATCAAAGATTGTTTGAAATGATAAAAAATAATATCCTTAAAGAATTAGAAACAACAATCAAACATGTAAGAATTGAAACCATGCAAATGACATAAGTAAATAATAAAAAATTATGTGTTTTCATTGCCTTTTTTTGAGAAAATGTATACTTAGATCCCTTGTTAGCACTATTAGCCACCCATACATGATTTTGGTCATAAGTCCTTATTAAGAATTCTACGACATTTAACTTTTAAATCAAATTGATTGTTACAAATTGCAATTATAGACTTCAAAAGATCTCAATTAACTATTAAGGATCCTTTTGTCCTTCTATCTCTTATTGGATCCATGGTGACCATAGGTGTCTTCATAAGTGATCCTGCACAAGTTACAATCCACATACAAAACCAAGTTTATTGACTCAAAATACAATCTAAGAAAGGTGAAATTAATGTATTGAAATTAAGCTTAACGAACTTAGAAAACATTGCACTAAGTTAACTTATTACCTTGTCAAGTGGTCCTGAAGGATCATCTCTTTGCTTCAGGGTCTCCAATAGTGCTTCATGATCAACAGTACTAATAGTCCAAAGTTATTTTTTCTTTGGTCTTCCTTTATGCTTTGAAAACTTGACATTTGTTTCTATAACAAGGTGTGAATACATGAGAATAGTTTTGTACTTCTCATAGTCTTCAAATGCAGGAATTCCATTCTTTCTAATCATGTATGTTCATAGCCATGTTCCCGCTATTGGAGATTTTCTAGGAAGCCAGTGCCGACTGTATGTTTGTCATTGATGACAACATATGGTAAGTAGCATGCATGAAAGACTTATGCAGTAAGCCTTGAGTATATGAAGCATGGACATGTTATTAGTATGATATCATGGATGCAGAGGTTAACTGTTAGTACAAATAGTTGTGTAGCAGCTTGTGTCAATAGTGTTCTTGACAGAGTTACATGTAGTGATTCTATGAGTGATTATCCATACAATTATCATGAAGCCTTGCACACTTGGATATGTGATGAAGATATGTTGGTAATGTTTCAGTCATGGACATAGAGTTTGATGATTAGTAGAAGTGAAGTTATGAAGTTTCTATTCACCAGCTGTAGTTTCCTGTGTTTATCCAGAAGAGCCGACAGAGAATTTATTAGTATAGGAGTTGTGCCTATCATTTCGGTATGTTCCCTTGGATTAGTGATTAGAGAAGAGTTAGTGATATTTGGTTAAGAGTGCATGATGTAATTCATCTTGAGGAGAAAGTATCAGTTAATTTGGTAGAGCCGATAGTGTGTAGCGTGTGCCTACACTTATTGATTTAGATAGGTCCCAGTTCATGTTGCGTGCTTAGTAGAGCCAACTGAGATGTAGTATAAGATTGTTATTATTTCTTTATTATGATTTCAAGGTGGTTCTAATAGACTGACTTGATTATTTCATTTAGAGGAAATATATTTATAGGCAGTCATTTGTGATTGCTAAAGTGTGGTTCATAGTTGAATGTGAAGAGTAGAGTAGAGTGTAAGAAGTGTTGAGCCATCAAAAGAAGGTCTATGTGACCAAGTAAAGAGTTTTTTCTATACATTGGAACTGATCCAGACATCAGGTCAAAGCATAGTTCACCAAGATCCAGATATAGTGTGTATCTATTATTCACAAGGTTGTAGCCTTCACCCCTTTGAGCAGTGTGCTCTCGGATAGTGCATCCTCACCCCTAACAGGGTTATTGTAAAAGACTCCTAATAGGGTCTATCCCTTGACCAGGTCACTGTACTAAATGCATTGTAAAGACAACTCCTAATAGGGTTAAGGATCTCCTAACAAGGATCATAATACACTAGTGTAGATTATTAGTGGGTGTCAATTCCCACTAGGGTTTTTACCTATTTGGGTTTCCCAGCAACCAAAATATTTGTGTTGTGTTCAAGTGTTCTTTCATTGTATTTATGCTTTATGTTTAAGTATACTTAATTGGATAAAGAATTGAAACTTGTAGATAACTAATTCACCCCCCCCTCTCAGTTATCTCTTGGGACTATTCCTAACAATTGGTATTAGAGAAAAGTGCCTTAGAGAGAAATTTTAATAGCTTGAGGTTGATCAGATGACATTCTTTAGAAAAGACAGTCCTACGTTTGATGGAGAGAATTATCTTGATTGGAAGAACAAGATGATGACACATTTGCAGTGCATTGCTTTTGAAGTTTTTGATGTAGCTATCAAAGAAGTTCAGATCCCTTCTCTAGCAGATCTTGCAAAGGAAGATGCTACTAGTAAGTAGAAGGATTTATTCCATTAGAATGCAATAGACAAAGAAGCTCTTATCAGCGCCCTATCTGATAGTGAATTCTCAGAAATAAAGAAAATAGACACAACCTACAAGATATGGAAGAACTTAGAAGACATGTTTGAAGGAGATAAACAAGCAAATGATGCACATATAAAAACATGGAAGACAATACATTAGAGATGCTACCTAAAGAAAACATCAGAGCTTACAATCAAAGGATCAATGAAGCACTTGCTGGAATCAGGAACAATGGTGGAGAGATCTTAGAAGAAGACATTATGGATAAATTGATGACTACTCTCACTATAGAATATGAAAACAAGATCAAAATCCTTGATGAGACCATGTAGCTTACATCAAATTTCAAGAGAGAGACCTTGATTAGCAAAATCTCATCTTTTGAGATTTCAAGATTTAAGACAAAACCTAAAAGTGAGACAACCATTTTGATGATGATGAAGAGAAAAAACTAGATGATTTCATTGCTATGATTTCCAAAAGAGAAAAGAAAGGAAAAGGAAAATATGGAGATCAAATTCCATTTAAATGCTTTTCATGTAATAAGATTGGTCACTTTGCATCTAAGTGTCCTACAAGTGCTAAAAAGTTAAAAAATGACTACAAGCCTAAATACTCAAAGGAATGTTACTATGCTAGAGATGGAGTATCAGATGATGATTCAGCTGAAGAAGAAATTGGATTCATTTCTATTATAGAGAAAATGAATAATGAGATAGTTCATGAAGATGAGAAAAAGGAACAAGAGCTAGCATTGATTTCACAAGTTGACATAAGGACAAATTGGATTATAGATAGTGGTTGTTCACATCACATGATAGGTGATAAAGATAGATTTGTTCATCCAAACAAATAATTGATGGCATGGTTAGATTTGGAGATAAAACTCCTAAATCTATCATTGGTAGAGGAGCTATCACATTGGATGGAGAGAACAACACTGATGATGTTCTCTATGTAGATGGTTTGAAACATAACCTTCTTAGTGGTGGACAGTTACTTGAAAAAGGTTATCAATTGGAGTTCAAAGACAAAAAATGCATCATTCAAAACAAGGATGGTTTTATGATTGCATTAGGTTTAAAGACTAAAGGTAATGGCTTCCAACTCAATTCAGAAGCAAGTTGTTTTGTTGCTAAAGTTGATGATAGTTGGTTGTGGCATAAAAGATTGTCATATCAATTTTGATAACATAGTAAAGATAAGAAATGTAAAGGCAGTAAGAGATCTACCTAGCATAGCAAAGCCAATTGATACTATATGTAGGGAATGTGTGATGGGAAAGCATGTGAGAAACTCATTCAGGAGCAAGCACAATTTAGCAAAGAACAAGTTGGATTTGATTCATATAGACCTATGTTATCCAACTCAAACAAGATCATACTATGGTGAAAGGTATTTCATTTTGTTTGTTGATGACTATACTAGAATGATGTGGGTTGCATTCTTGAAAGATAAGTCAGAAGCATTTGAGAAGTTCAAAATATTCAAAGCTAAGGTTGAGAATGAATCTGGACTAAAGATAAAATGTTTGGGATTGGATAAAGGAGGATAATTCACCTCCGACAGATTCTATGAGTACTATGAAGAACATGGCATAAAGAGATAGTTGAATACACCTAGAACCCCTCAATCGAATGGAATTGCAGAGAGAAGGAATAGGATCATCCTTGACACAGTGTGCACCATCATGACTGAAGGAAAAGTTGCACACACCTACTAGAGAGATACAATCAATACATCAATCTATACCATCAATAGAATGCAATTGAGGTCTGGCACAGACAAAACACCATATGAGCTATGGTTTAGTAATGTTCCCATAGTAAAATACTTTAGAATCTTTGGAAGCAAGTGCTACATGAAGAGAGATGAAGCAGTAGCCAAGTTTGATGCAAGAAGCAATGAAGGTATTTTCCTTGGTTACTCTACTAAAAGAAAAGCTTATAGATGTTTCAATTTAAGATTGAAAAATATCATTAAAAGTGCTCATGTTAAGATTCATGAAAATTTTATGGTTCAACAAAGATATCATTATTACTCACCTATGATTGAAGAAGAACCCATACCTTCCACTAGTGAGATAGTTGTTGAAGAGATGTTTGATAGTATTGATGTGTTATTCAATGACCTTGAGACAAGTGAAGAAGAAACTCCAAAGGCAAATGAGACAGCATCACCTAAAGTTCCAAAGTTTACTTCTAGATATCATTCTAAGGATGACATCATTAGAGATCAGAGTAGCAAAGTCACAACAAGATCAAAAGAAAAGAATTCAGCAAGCAATGAGGTGGTATGTTTACTATCTCAGATTGAACCTTTAAGTGTTGAAGATGCATGTAATGATTCTAATTGGCATGATGCTATGGAAGAAGAACTAGATCAGATTATTAAGAATGATACTTGGGAATTGGTCCCAAGACCTAGTGATAAGAATGTGATTGGAACAAAATGGATATTTAGAAATAAGATGAATGAAGATGGCACAGTAGTAAGGAACAAATCAAGGTTAGTATGTAAAGGATATGTGCAAAGAGAAGGCATTGATTATTCAGACACATTTGCACTTGTGAGTAGATTAGAAGCTATTAAGTTATTTTTAGCCTATGCAATAGTAAAAAACTTCAAATTTTATCAAATGGATGTTAAGTCAACATTCTTGAATGGAGAACTAAAGGAAGAAGTTTACATTGAACAACCTGAAGATTTCACCTTATCAAACAGACCTGATATTGTATGTAGATTGAAGAAAGCTCTCTATGGACTTAAGCAAGCTCCTAGAGCATGGTATGAGAGACTTGATGGATATCTAACTAAAATTGGATTTAAGAAAGGAGCAGCAGATTATAATCTATTCATAAGATAAACATTTGAAGGACTATAATTGTAGCTATATTTGTTTATGACATTATCTTTGGAGGTAATGACAAACTTGGTGCTGGATTTGCTAAGGAGATGCAGAGTGAATTTGAGATGAGTATGATTGGCCCTATCAAATACTTTTTTGGGATTAAATGTGCAGTAGCCAGAGAAAGGTATATTCATTAATCAGTCCAAATGTGTGAAAGAGATATTGAAGCAATTCAAGATGGATGATTGCAAGCTAGTAGGTACACCTATGATAACTGGATGCAAGCTTACAAAAGAAGATGATTCACCAGTAGTAGATATAACATTGTACAAGTCTATGATTGGCAAACTCATTTATCTTACTCAAACTAGACTTGACATTTACAATGTAGATGGCATTGTTGGAAGATTTGTAGCAGAGCCTAAACAAAGTTAACTCATGGTAGTAAAAAGAATATTCAGATATTTGCAAGAAACTATAGATTATGGTCTATGGTATCCCAATTCATAAAATGTTGAGCTTCATGTGTATACAGATGTTGATTAGGTAGGATGTGTTGATGACATAAAGAGTACATCAAGTGGAGTAGTGTTTCTTGGTGATAGACTTGTCACTTAGACAAGCAAGAAACAAAATTGCATTTCTCAGTCAATAGTAGAAGCATAGTATGTTGCAGTAGCCCTCAATTGTTCTACAATTATTTGGATCAAGAAAATGATAAAGGATTTTGGAATTTAGATTGATTATCTTATTGGTATTCATTGTGATAACACTAGCACTATCAATATGTCAAAGAACCCTATGATGCATGTAAAGAAAAAACACATTGAGATCAAGTATCACTTCCTAAGAGAGAAAGTGGCAGAGAAAGAAGTTAAGTTGGACTATGTGAGTACTAAAGATCAATTAGCAGACATATTCACAAAGCCCTTTCCAAAGGATACTTTTGAGTATCTTAGGGAGAAGTTGAGAGTAATTCCCTTCCCTGATTCTACTTAGAAGAAAGAAGAAAAAGCATCAGTCCTTAGGGACTGATGGAATGTTGACTACTCTACCTCAGGAGTAGTACTGGTTCTTAAAATGAATGGCACCCTTTTCCATTGATGTCAAAGGTGGAGTAATATATAGAGTCATAAAAATAGAAGAAAAGGAGTTATGTACTAAGGGAGAGTAGTATTCAGTCATGGAAGCAGTTCAGTTGAGGAAATGGAGAATATTGAAGAATATTACAGCAGATGGAGGATCCATTTGTGGGGGAGTTTTGATGAGGAAATGGAGAATGTTATAAAATAATTTCTCATTGGATTGGTGGTGGTTTTTCATTCCATATGTTTCCATCAATGCCAAAGGGGGAGATTGTTGGAGATTTTCCAGCAAGCTAGTTCTGACTGTATGTTTGTCATTGATGACAACATATGGTAAGTAGCATGCATGAAAGACTTATGCAGTAAGCCTTGAGTATATGAAGCATGGACATGTTATCAACATGATATCATGGATGTAGAGGTTAACTATTAGTACAAATAGTTGTGTAGCAGCTTGTGTCAGCAGTCTTCCTAATAGAGTTATAGGTAGTGATTCTGTGAGTGATTGTCTATATAGTTATCATGAAGCCTTGCACGCTTGGATATGTGATGAAGACATGTTAGTAATGTTTCAGTCATGGATGTAGAGTTTGATGATTAGTAGAAGTGAAGTTATGAAGTCTCTATTCACCAGTTGTAGTTTCCTATGTTTATTCAGAAGAGCCGATAGAGAATTTATTAGTGCAGGAGTTGCGCCTATCATTTTGATATGCACCCTTGGATTAGTGATCAGAGAAGAGTTAGTGATGTTTGGTTAAGAGTGTATGATGTAATTCACCTTGAGGAGAAAGTATCAATTAATTTGGTAGAGCCGATAGTGTGTAGAGTGCACCTACACTTATTGATTTAGATAGGTCCCAATACATGTTGCGTGCTTAGTAGAGCTGAATGAGATGTAGTATAAGATTTTTAATGTTTCTCTATTATGATTTCAAGGTGGTTCTAACATACCAACTTGATTATTTAATTTAGAGGAAAGATATTTATAGGCAGTCATTTTTTATTGCTAAAGTGTGGTTCATAGTTGAATGTGAAGAGAAAAGTAGAGTGTGCAAAGTGTTGAGCCATCAGAAGAAGGTCTATATAACCAAGTAAAGAGTTTGTGCTATACATTGAAACTGATCTAGACAGTAGGTCAAAGCGCAGTTCATCAAGATCTAGATATAGTGTGTATCTATTATTCAGAAGGTTGTAGCCTTCACCCCTTTGAGTAGTGTGCTCTCAAACAATGCATCCTCACACCTAATAGGGTTATTGTAAAAGATTCCTAGCATGGTCCAACCCTTGACTAGGTCATTGTACTAAATGCATTGTAAAGATAAATCCTAACTGCGTTAAGGATCTTCTAACAAGGATCATAATACACTAGTGCATATTATTAGTGGGTGTCAATTCCCACTAAGGTTTTTACCTATTTGAGTTTCCCCATAACCAAAATATTTGTGTTGCGTTCAAGTGTTCTTTCATTGTGTTTAAGCTTTATGTTTAAGTATACTTAATTGGATAAAGAATTGAAACTTGTAGATAACTATTAGAATCATAAAATAAAATGAAAAAGGTAAGGAAAGAATCCAAGAGAGTATGCAAAGGAAGAGATTTACCAAACACTAAGAGAAAGAGAGAGATATTTTCCTTCAAGAGATCAAACACAAGCTCACAAAAATGCTCCAAGAACCAACACAAGAATACAAGGATTTGAAAGGGGAAAAGCAAAGAAAAACTCCTTGTGAATTATGAATGAGGCTCAAAGCCAAAAGAAGAAGAAAGAATGGAGCTAAAAGCTCATTACAATATAGATAAATAATGAAATAATATAGAAGATTAATTGAGCAAGTGTGTGAGAGGAATCTCTTTAAGTAGAGATGAGTGGAGGAGTTTGCATGTAACTCCCATCTTAGATGAATGCCACATTAATGTTGTGTGTGAGACAAATGTGAGATTCCCTTTTAAGGAGGAATATCTATTTTCCTTAATAAAGGAATTACAAATATGACATGTCCTCCGTCTTGGATTAGAGGACAAATACAATAGGATACCTTGGTTTATCCTTTAAATACATATTTTACCAAGGAAAGATTAAATTCTAACACCCCCCTTTAATCTTTACTTGGGGTGATTACATTAATAGATATCAAACCCAAATGTTTACAATGAATTTGAGATGTTTCTTTTGAAAGAGTCTTCACTAGGATGTCTTTGGCTTGATCATCTTGCATGTCTTCAAATTTTTCTTTGGAGCTTGAATGGTACATAGCTCTTTTGGCTAAGTGATTAGCATTTTGAGAAAACAAAGGTGTACGTGCTTGTTGAGGGGAGCCCAAATCGTTAAGTGAACATTGAGATTCTTGAGATGTATTTATGCATTCTGTATATTCATTTCTAGTAAAAAATAGAGGTGGAACATAATCAACACTTGAGCCTACAAAAAGGCAAGAACCACTAGTAGAGCGCCCAACATTGGGATCGCCTAGTGCTGAATCAATAACACTTTGGAAAGAAAAATCATATTGGGAATCATGAGGAAAATAATTAGGAATGCAATCTTTAGTTGCATAAAACAAATCTGTAGCACATTCATCGTAATGTGAATCATGAGTCATAGAATCAGAAATGTAATCTTCAGTTGCATAAAACAAATCTGTAGTGTATTCATCATAATATGAAGGATCAAGAGGAGTAGAGCTAGTATAAGCATCACTAGTATTATCATTATCCTCCACAATAATCATAGGATTAGTACTATCATCATGAATTTCATCTTGAGTAATAAACATATCTTGCAAAGTAACAATAAGAAATTTAGATATAATTTCCTCTTCTTGGTCAAACATATCATCAATATGAGAGCAAGGATCATCAAATTCCATTGTATCATAAGGAGAGAGCATATAATCACTTTGAGTAGGAAGATAGTAATCAAGAGGGTTATTCCAACAATATCCATCATCATGATATTCATCCCAAATAGTATTATCATCAAAATGAGAAGTAGACATCCCATAACGAATAGTAAAAGCATGACGAGTCTTATTATTATGACAGGTTTCATTATTAGGAGGAGATGACTTTTCATGTTTAAGTTTCTTAAAACAATTATTGATCATATGACCAACTTTCCCACAATAATTACAATGGGGTCTATTATAATTTTTATGATAACCATTATTATGATTACTTGAATAACCATTATTATGATGATTATTGTTACGATAATTATTGTTGTTATTGGAATAATTATTATTATGATGATTAGTATGTAAGTTATTATTTGGATTTTGAGTTTTAGATACAAAAGGATGTTCAAAAAATTTAATAGTACCAAATTGTAACAATTTAGCCTCCTCTTGACGTAACAAATTTTGAAAAATAGGATAAGTCAAAAGAGGAGCTAAACTAGAAATAGCAAGCTGAGAGTGGATGTTTGTGATAAATTGTTAAAACTCTTTAGGGAGACATTTTTTAAGAATTATAGTAATTAATCTAATATCTGTAAGAGTAACATTTAAACCATTCAATTGAGTTCTAATTGCATCAAACCTGAGTAAGAATTCATCCATATTGTTAAAATCAGTATACCTTAAGTCTTCCAAGTTGTCTTGGAGCTGAATCTTATGTGATTTGGAGGAGCTGTTGTAGGTTTGCTTCAAGATGTCCCATGCTACATGAGCTTTAGTACAGTGTCCAATTAAGACATAAAGATCGGGACTAATGGAGAGTCCAATAAGACTGAGTGCTTCGTCATTCTTAACTTGCTAGGCATCTTTGGTAGTTTGAGTAGCAGAGGCAGCTGGTTCAGTAGTCGCATCTATGGCAACTTCAAGAAAATGTTTAAAATGGAATAGAAATGAAACATGAGTTTTCCATTGATGGTAGTTAGAACTTGTTAGTTTGATTTTAGGAATGAGGGTAGACATCTTAAAAAATTAATTCCCCTTTAGATGAAATGATTAAAATTGATAAAACACCTTAAAAAAATTAAATTAAATTTAACAAGTATCTAAATAGAGAAATTTAACAATGAACTTTTTGTTAAATTTTTAAAAAAGGATTAAAATATTATTAAATGTTGAATTTAAATGAACAATAATGAAGAAACAAAATTAGATAGAGAAATTAGAACGAGAAATAAAGATTCGATTAGAGAAAATAAAGTGTGAGGATAAAAAATTAAACAATTACATGTAAATTTTTAAAATATTGAGACACAAAATTTTAAATAAAATTTAATAATTTATTAATAACAACTATTAATAAACTTATCAATTTATTAATGAAACTTATTAATGAATTAACAATTTAATAATAAGAACTTAAATATGACAATAAGATTAAATGTTTAAATGAGACAAAGATTGAAATTAGTCAAAGATTGAAAGAAAAAGTTCAAACTTAGAACTAAATAAGGATAAATACAAATATGTAGAGAAACAAAGAATCTCAAAACTATTTTAGAACTATTTTAAACAAGCTATCATGATAAAGATGCCTGCAAAGAAACAGTTAGAACTGATTTGATTGAAGCAATAAGAATCTAATAATAACCTCTGCCAAGCTAAAATAAGATTAAATAAAAATAGATTTCAGAAAAATGCAAATGAAAAAAATGCTATTATTAGCTGGCTATAATTATTAGCTGGATAATGCAGTCAAAATAATTGCCAGAATATGACAAGTTTGAATGAAGTCTTTAAAAAATATGTATTTAAAGAAGAAAACGTTTAGAGACCAAAAACATTGTAGAAAATCTGATCAATTGCTAAAATTGCTGATCAAGAAATGTTTTATTACATATGTTGTTAAAAAAAATGATTTGATTATTGTTGGATAAATGATCAAAAACATTTTTCTATTACAATGATAAAAAGATGAATGATATGATGTAGGAAAAAAATGATTTGATGTTTGAACAAGCTGAAAAAATGCAGCACTAAGATGAATTTATAAAAAATTATGTAAAGAACCTTGTATTTTTCTCAAATGAGAGCAAAATTTAGAAAATTGCTTGCGTGACGGCTAAATTGAAAGATTCTGCACAAAACCCAGATCACGGATTTTCTAGATTCGCTCTTATCTATCCATAAAAATGAATGCAAAATGACTGTGTAAGAGTATAGACTTTAAAAAAAAAAAAGAGAGCTACAACTAGATAAATGAAATAATAAACAATAGATGGACATAAAAAAAGAAAATAGAAACCAGAGATATCACAGAGAATACACCTGTAAATAAAAGAGATTAGATCAACAGAAATAAAATATGGGGATACGCCTGCAAAGAAAATAGAATCGTTTGCATGCACAAGGATTATAAAACTGAATATGAAGATATTTGAATCCTGCAAGAAATGTTAGAAACATATTTAATAAAACTTGAAAGAGAATAAATGGACTTAGATCTGGCAGCAAGCCATCCAAATCTAAGATCTAAGAGAAAAAAAACTAATATGTTAGATTGCAAGCAAATAAAATGAAGAAAAACTTGCAAAATAATGGTTAGCTAACAAAAGAAATGCTTTCTCTTTTACAACTGAAATATTCTTCATCTATCCCTATATGCACACTCAAAAACAAGGATTAAACATGCTTTGATACCATGTTAGAATCATAAAATAAAATGAAAAAAGTAAGGAAAGAATCCAAGAGAGTATGCAAAGGAAGAGATTTACCAAACACCGAGAAAGAGAGAGAGAGAGAGAGATTTTCCTTCAAGAGATCAAACACAAGCTCACAAAAATGCTCCAAGAACCAAGGCAAGAACACAAGGAACAAAAAGATTTGAAAGGGGAAAATCAAAGAAAAACCCCTTGTGAATTATGAATGAGGCTCAAAGCCAAAAGAAGAAGAAAGAATGGAGCTAAAAGCTCATTACAATATAGAGAAAGAATGAAAGAATATAGAAGATTAATTGAGCAAGTGTGTTCGAGGCATATCTTTAAGTAGAGATGAGTGGAGGAGTTTGCATGTAACTCCCATCTTAGATGAATGCCACATTCATGTTGTGTTTGAGACAAATGTGAGATTCCTCTTAAGGAGGAATATTTATTTTTCTTAATAAAGGAATTACAAATATGACATGTCTTCCCACTTGGACTAGAGGACAAATACAATAGGATACTTTGGTTTATCCTTTAAATGCATATTTTACCAAGGAAAGATTAAATCTAACAATAACTGATTCACCCCCCCCCCCTCTCAGTTATGTTTTGGGACTATTCCTAACACCCACAACAATAACTAAACCAGTAGGATATGTGAACTCATCACCATCTATCATCGGTTGTACAAGCTTCTGTTTACCTCGTACACAACATACTAACCAATAATTTGACCTCTCATTATTCCCCTGCGGTGCAACCAATGCAAAAACATCTCCTGGCTGCAGAAGATCTAAAAGATGGTCATACTCAACTGTAGTGTCCATGTGATCATTTCTTATAGAGAGTGTCAAAGATAAAGGAGTTAGATACTGTGGAACCCATGTATCCACCCACTCACTTGACTCACAATGATCCCAATCATACTGAAAACACATGGGGAAAAAACAAGCCAACTCTCATGTCCAAATGGTCCATGTACTACTATTGGAGCTTTGGAATGAATGCATTTTTGAAGAGTCTTTCACAGTTTGACAATCCAATCTACCTCCTATAGTTCCCTCCTCAATGAACCAAAAGAATCTATGCATTGTAGAATCAAGAGTCCCCCCTGTGACAATGCTAAAAAGTACACCAATCAATAATAGAATGAGCACCAAGAAGTACAACACCTGAAATCCTAAATTGCTCCTTAACTAGAGCTCTCTTCACACACACACTTGCTCCATCATGCTCCCCTTTCCCATGCCCTAACCCAAAAAATATCCAAATATGAGGTACACCTCTCTCCACATGCATTCTACACAACCAATAAAACATTTTGGCATTCTTAAATTGACCGGTGCAATTATCCGACCAAATGAGATGCCTATCCATAGCAATACCATTTTCCTACAAGAAGTCAAAATAGTTCTAGAAACAATGTTGAACAAACTCATGAGAGTGAGACCTATAGTCGCTCATATAAAAATGGTACTCTCTAATTATCTTTTTCTCATCTTTTGTGCTATCAGTGGAATGTCTATATGTGATGTGTACAAAAATAGCAGCCTGAATGGAATTGTAATATTGAGCTTGAGTGTCATTTTGGGGCTGCAATGTATAGTTCTCCACAAAGTCTACAATAGATATAATAGTTCCAATGGGGAAAATGTCCTTACATGTTCTAAATTGTTGATCCAACCATTGAGACTTGTGGCTATGCCTTGCATACTTGTAAAAAAATTTGTCTTGAAATCTAAGATAAAATCAACAGCATTGTATTCTTTTGCAACTAACTCACATCTAGAGCCTTCACCTCCACTCTTCAATGTATATATCATTGTTTCATATACCTTTTTTTGGATGAGTGTCTTTCCAAAATTGTGTTCCAAACCCTCATCAAAACATGTCCTAAACTTAGACAAGCCACCACATTGTGAGCACTTGGCATTTAAGCAATCTTTTTTATAAAATAAACAACCATCATCTCTATGACATAAAAATTGATCGAGCCAGTCACCACAATCCTCTAGCATTTCATTAGTATGCAAAGTAGAATGAATGGATCATAATAATTCATGATGTATTGAAAACTCAACATGATATTTGCAACAACATATATTCCAAATCTTAAGGGGTACACAATAAAATGGCTTTGCGGATTCAAAAGACCTTTGTGATATTTTCCATGTTGGATGTGTCTCACAAATTTTTTTATACAAAATTGTTTGACTTACCTCCACATAATGTTTAGGATGTGGAGTGCGGTTTCAATTTCAAACTCTCAACTTCAAGACATCCTTCACATTTGGTGACACTCTTGAGTTAGCATCCCAAAATTGTTCAATTTCATCCTTGACAACATCTGTTAGCTTCTTATCGAAATGTGGAAGTCTCCCACCATAAGCCCATGCATCAATTTGAAGTGGATCATCAAATCTTTCTCTTCTTGCAAGTGCTCTACCCAAAGTTTTACAGTCTATATTGAAGTCAACACAAGTTTGTCTCATCAAATGAGCCTTTCTCAATTGATGACTTACTAAGGAGGTTGTAATAACCCTCCAAGAAACTCTCTTGTCTTTTTCTCTACTAGTCTTCCCAATGCTATTGAGAGAATTGAAAAGATTCTACTTGATGAGCTTAAGGGGATTTCTAATGAATGGTTCATAAGGCACAACACTTGGTGAAGGTTTTGCAAATGAGGATGCAAGAAGAGTGGGTCTAACCATGGAGGAAACTCTATAGTTAAGCGCGCTCAAGTTGGAGTAGTATTGGGATGGGTGACCTCCTGGGAAGTCCCGATGCTTCACCTTTGTGAGAATCACATAGATCTAATGAGTGCTAAGTGTTCCATTCATTCTCATGAGATATGGGTTCATGTTGAACCACTACTCATGAATCATGGGTCAATGAGTTTGACTCAAAAAACTACACTGTTGAATCCTAATAGCAATATCTGTTAGAAAGTAAAGATCCCCAAGATAACTGAGAGGGGGGGGGTGAATCAGTTATCTGATAATTTAACCATTCAACTAATTTAAACAATATAATCAATGTAGTAATCAACCATAGAAATATAACCATACACAATTGCACAAGAACACAAGATATGTTGACTAGGGAACCTCTTAAAAAGAGTAAACCTCGATGGGAATGATGCCCACAAAATGATGCACTAAAATGAAAGTTCCTTGTTAGAGAATGGACCTTGTTAGGAGTCTTATGAAATAAATTTAGTACATATAAATCCCTGTTAGGAGATTTTGAATCCCTGTTAGGAGATTTTGAATCCCTGTTAAAAGATTCTAACCCAGTTAAGAGTTAATGGAAGATATAAGGACCCACTGCCCAAACAGCTTCAAGGCAAGATCTCTAAACCCACTGTCCAAAAGATCTTAGAATTATTCAATAGAATAATATGAAATATATTACCTCCTTCACACTATGCCAAAACCACACTCTCTGCTACACAAGATCACAATTCCAGATATCTGTACTCACAAGTCTTCCTTCATCATTGAATTAGCTCTTTTCTTCACTTCATGCATATATTCGCATCTCAACTTTCACAATTCAATCCTCTCTACTCAATTCTCTTTACAACAAGGAAAAAATTCCTTCTTATATACCAAACTCAAATAATTACAAATGAGTCGGTCCTCAATTACAAAATAATAATTTCTACACGCTACACACAAAATTCACATAAAACTGTCAGCTTCTAGATACTGTAACTTTCTCCAAACATATCCTCAAAGTTTGCACTATGAACCACATCATCATTAATGAGTCTCCAACATCCCTTTAATTGTGCAAAATCAGATTCCATCCTAGCTAAGAGATATCCTCCGATTTATGAAAATCGCTACACAGAAACACTGTCTAAACACTGCTTTCACCAAAATGCTCATAACTCTCATGAATGAATGAATTTATTTTTGTGCTGTTAACCATAGGTTAATAACACACCAAAGAACATACCATCAATTTTGCAAAAGCCAATCTGCAATACAACATGTGTGCAAAACAAAACTGTACCTGCTTTCCTACTGATATCTAGAATATCACTATGTTGACATCAATGACAATCCAAGTCATGAATGCAACAACAACTACTACAGAATGACTGCCAAAATACTTTGCATTCATTCCTAAAAATCTCCCCCATTGGCATTAATGGCAACATAGATGAAAAACATCCAATATTCCAAAAATCCAATACTGCAACATCACTGCAAAATATCAAATTAAATCTTGCTTCGTTCTCCCATTCAGCTCTCTCATACAATCCACAATGTTTTTCATGTATATCTCTTCCCCATTGACATCAATAATAGAAATTCCATCACTAAGTCAACAAAAAATTAATGTCAAAAGACACTGTTCAGAAAAATACAATAACAAGAGTCCTCATGACTCAGCTCATAAACTCCCCCATAAAGGAAGTTCCAACATCCAATCCAGAAGAAAGATAGGGCTCATCTACCACTAGACGGATGCAATCATCTACATCAATTCTCAAAAATATGTTGGGGCATAACCCAAAGCATACCTCTCAGATACACAAATGTATCCTTAGGTAATGGTTTTGTAAATATATCTGCTATCTGTTCCTTTGTGCTTATGTACTCCAATCTTACTTCTTTTTCTGCAACTTTCTCTCTTACAACATGATACTTGATCTCAATATGTTTAGTCTTAGAATGTAAAACAAGATTTTTTGACATACTCACTGTACTGGTGTTATCACAATGTCTAACAACAGGCTCATCAAACTTTATTCCAATATCCTTCAACAACTGCTTCATCCAAATAATCTGATTACAATTGTTTACTGCTGCAACATATTCTGCTTTTGTTGTACTTTGTGAAATACAATTCTGCTTCTTACTTAACCAAGAGACCAATTTTCCTCCAAGAAAAAAGGCTCCACCACTGGTGCTTTTCTTGTCATCAACGCTGCCTCCCCAATTTGCATCAGTATAGGCACATAAAGTAAAATCA
Source organism: Chamaecyparis obtusa (assembly GCA_027943335.1). Lineage (NCBI taxonomy): Eukaryota > Viridiplantae > Streptophyta > Pinopsida > Cupressales > Cupressaceae > Chamaecyparis > Chamaecyparis obtusa. The sequence continues at coordinate 77,244 of BSBK01012691.1, forward strand.
TCAGAATTCTCATACCATAATCCATAATCCATTGTTCCTTTCAGATATCTTAGTATCCTCTTTACTGCTGCATAATGTGATTCTCTAGGTTCTTCTTGAAATCTTGCTATAATCCCAACTGAATGTGCTATATCAGGTCTTGTAAGTGTCAAGTAATGCAATCCTCCAATCATAGATCTGTACTTTTTCTGCTCAACTGCTGGTGTCTCATCTTTGCTAGATAACTTATGTCCAGTTACCATAGGTGTTCCAATAGGTTTAGAATATTCCATTCCAAATCTTTTCAATAAGTCATTCAAATACTTAGTTTGACTTACAAATATACCTTCCTTGCTTTGTGTTATTTGTAATCCCAAAAAATATTTCATTTCTCCAATCATGCTCATTTCAAATTCAGTCTTCATTTCATCTGCAAATTTATCACTAGCTTCATCTTCTCCTCCAAAGATAATATCATCAACAAATATAACTATAACCAACAAACCATTCTCAATTTCTTTTATGTATAAGTTACTATCTACTGTTCCTTTTATAAATCCCAATTTCAATAAATACTTATCCAATCTTGCATACCAGGTTCTAGGTGCTTGTTTTAATCCATCTAAAGCTTTCTTTAACTTACATACCATATCTCCTTCTTGTGTCAAAGGAAAACCTTCAGGCTTCTCAATGTAGACTTCTTCTTCCAATTCACCATTCAAAAATGTTGACTTCACATCCATCTGACACACTTTGAATTTCTTGTAAGCTGCATATGCTAGAAACATTCTCACTGCTTCAAGTCTGGCCATAGGTGCAAAAGTTTCTTCATAGTCAATTCCTTCTTGTTGTGAATATCCTTTACATACCAATCTTGCTTTGATTCTTATCACTTCTCCTTGTTCATTCATCTTGTTTCTGAATACCCATTTTTTTTCAATCACATTCTTGTCTTTAGGTCTAGGGACCAATTCCCATGTCTTGTTTTTTTCAATCTACTCTAGTTCTTCTTTCATAGCATTAATCCAATGTTAATCTTCACAAGCTTCATTAGTAGTCTTAGGTTCAATTTGAGAAATCAAACATAAATGTACCTTATTTCGAGTCAAAACTCCTCTGTCTAAACTTCCAATAACTTGCTCAACAGGGTGATGTGTTGAAATATACCTATTAGGTGTCATAGTTATTGATCTTGTTCCAATTGTAGATTCTTCTCTGCTTTCTTCTCTGTTTTCTTCAGTATGACTTTCATTCAAAAAATCACTGTTAGTTTCAAAAAATAATTATGTATTTTCAATGTTAGGCTGAGGTTGTGCTTCTCCATTAGATTCATAATCAAGCATTCTTTCCTAAATTTTAAACTTCTCATCAACTTTGACATTTTCACTTTCAACAATAGTCTTAGTTCTTTTGTTATAACATCTATATGCTTTGCTTTTCAAAGAATATCCAAGAAATATTCCTTCATCACTTCTAGGATCAAACTTTCCTATATCATCATCTCTCTTAATATAACATTTACTTCCAAAAATTTTAAAATACTTAACTGAGGGTGCATGTCCAAACCATAATTCATCAGGTGTTTTGTTTGTATCTGCTCTGATTTGTACTCTGTTCATAGTGTATACTGTTGTGTTCACTACTTCTCTCCAAAAGGTCTTAGCCAAATCATTCTCAAACAACATAGCTCTTGCTGCTTCAGTTATTGACCTGTTCCTTCTTTCTGCAATACCATTTTGTTCTGGTGTTCTAGGGGCTGAAAGTTGTCTCTTAATACCATTCATTTCACAAAAAGTATTAAACTCTCTAGATGTAAATTCACCACCTCTATCAGATCTTAGACACTTAATTTTCATTCCAGATTCATTCTCAATTTTGCTTTTCATGATCTTAAATTTATCAAATGCTTTAGATTTTTCTTTCAAGAATGCAATCTACATCATTCTTGTAAAATCATCAACAAGAATCATAAAATACCTTTCTCCATAGAATCCTCTAGTCCTAGTAGGACCACTCAAGTTTTTATGAACAATCTCCAGCTTCTCTGCCGATCTGAACTTCTTGCTGGGAAATGAACTCCTTTTCTTCTTTGCCATCATACATTCTTTGTAAATCATGTTAGTAGGTTTCATAATTCTAGGTAAATCTCTTACCGCAAGTGTAGTACTCATTTTGACAATATTATCAAAGTTTATATGACAAAATCTTTTATGCCATAAACAACTATCATCAATCTTAGTTAACAAACATGTCATCTCAGTATGATTCAACTGAAATACATGTCATCTCAGTATGATTCAACTGAAATACATTACCTCTGGTTCTGGATCCTTTTTCAATCAGATTTCTATCTTTATCTTTTATCACACAAGTTTTCTGAGCAAACCAAACTTGATAACCCTAATCAACCAATTGTCCAATGCTTAGTAGATTATGTCTCAATCCGTCAACAAAGTAAACATCATCAGTGTTAGTCTTTCCATCAAGAGTAATAGATCCTATACCCTTAATCAAACAAGGTACATTATTACCAACTCTAACAATTCCTCCATCATAATTGTCTAACTTAACAAAATTTCTTTTATCTCCAGTCATATGATGTGAACAACCACTGTCTATAATCCAATCAGATTTCTTTTCAACTTGAGAAACTAATACTTTTTCTTCCCTTTCATCAGATTCAAAAATTTCTTCTTTAATTGCTATAAATCTTATTTCCTCAAAGTTATCATTATCACTGTCACTTAAATGTCTTTCAATTCCTGCTTCAAGATCTTCATCATTTGCATAATAACATTCTTTAGATCTCCTAGGTTTAAAGCTGCTTCTATACTTCTTAACTCTTTTAGGACATTTAGATGCAAAATGACCATATTCTTGACAAGTCCAACATTTAAAGATTTTCTTACCTTCCGGTTCTCTTTTTACAAGTAATGCAATACCTTCTTCAATCTTCTTATCTTCCTCAGATTTAGATTTGCTACTACTGGCATAATCTCCATTCACACTAGTACTTCTTGATAATGTAGGTCTAATGTTAAGAGCACTGAATGTTGTCTCCATTCTAGGTAGCTCTCTTGATAATCTCAAATTCATCTCTGCTATTTCTAATCTTCCAAGAAGAGTCTCTCTTGAAAAGTTCAGTGTACAAGGTATCACTTGTTCAATCATCTATGTTGTCTGCTTGAATACTGGTGTCAAAGTTCTCAAAATTTTACATATCACTTCATTCTCTATCTTATCACCTCCACAAGACTTTATTCCTATTACAATCTCAGACATCCTGCCAATATAGCTTCTAATAGATTCATCTTCCATCATTCTGATATCTTCAAATGCACAAATCCAATTATGTAATCTAGCCTTCTTTGCATGTTCATCACCTTCAAAAGTAGAATTTAAAGCTTTCCAAATTGCATGAGATGTTTTCAAACATCTTACCTGACTGTATTCATTCTCCGGTAGTGCTGACAAAAGTGCTTCTCTTGCAAGTATGTTACACATGAATAGATCTAGCTCATCTTTAGTTCCTGCCTCTAGATTGTCTTCCTCAATGATAGTCTTCTCATTTTTTGTAATCAACCAATAACTTGGTCCTAAACATAATAAATGTGTCTTCATCTTTTCTTTCCAGCAGTCAAAATTTACTCCATCAAACTTAGGGCTTTCTTTCCTGAAATTCACCATGGATCTCCTTAAGTTGTTAAACTTTTCTTTCAAGGACCTGCTGCTCTGATACCAATTGTTAGAAAGTAAAGATCCCCAAGATAACTAAGAGGGGGGGGGGGGGGGTGAATTAGTTATCTGATAATTTAACCATTCAACTACTTTAAACAATATAATCAATGTAGTAATCAACCATAGAAAGATAACCATACACAATTGCACAATAACACAAGATATGTTGACTAGGGAACCTCTTGAAAAGAGTAAACCCCGGTGGGAATGATGCCCACAAAATGATGCACTAAAATGAAAGTTCCTTGTTAGAGGATGGACCCTGTTAGGAGTCTTATGAAATATATTTAGTACATATAAATCCCTATTAGGAGATTTTGAATCCCTGTTAAAAGATTCTAACCTGGTTAAGAGTTTATGGAAGACAGAAGGACCCATTGCCCAAACACCTTCAAGGTAAGATCTCTGAACCCACTGTCCAAAAGATCTTAGAATTATTCAAAAAAATAATATAAAATATATTACCTCCTTCACACTATGCCAAAACCGCACTCTCTACTACACAAGATCAAAATTCCAGATCTCTGTACTCACAAGTCTTCCTTCATCATTGAATTAGCTCTTTTCTTCACTTCATGCATATATTCACATCTCAACTTTCACAATTCAATCCTCTCTACTCAAATCTCTTTTTCTCAATTCTCTTTTTCTCAATTTTCTTTACAACAAGGAAAACATTCCTTCTTATATACCAAACTCAAATAATTACAAATGAGTCGGTCCTCAATTACAAAATAATAATTTCTACACGCTACACACAAAATTCACATAAAACTGTCAGCTTCCAGATACTGTAACTTTCTCCAAACATATCCTCAAAGTTTGCACTATGAACCACATCATCATTAATGAGTCTCCAACATCCCTTTAACTGTGCAAAATCAGATTCCATCCCAGCTAAGAGATATCCTCCGATTTCTGAAAATTGCTACACAGAAACATTGTCTAAATATTGCTTTCACCAAAATGCTCATAACTCTCATGAATGAATAAATTTCTTTTTGCACTGTTAACCATAGGTTAATAACATACCAAAGAACATACTATCAACTGTGCAAAAGCCAATCTACAATACAACATGTGCGCAAAACAAAACTCTACCTAGTTTCCTGCTGATATCTAGAATATCACTGTGTTGACATCAACGACAATCAAAGTCATGAATGCAACAACAACTGCTACAGAATGACTACCAAAATACTTTGCATTCATTCCTAACAATATCAAAATTTGACTTGCTGTGGAAAATATCTCCTACTTATCAAGATTCTTCACAACAATGGCATTTCTCTCCATTTTCTTGTTCACATGAATCTTCAATTTCACAAGCACATGTGTCATCTTTTGTGTATTTAATAACTACACAAAAATTTGACATTGCTCAACCAATGTCTTGTTTCCAAAAAAATGATCATAAAGTCTTGAAGCCGACAACCTAACAGTTCTATGTGACCTCTTTCCTTCCCAATTATTCATAATGTTCTCCTCAATTTCAATTAACCATTTAGGTGTTCTTTCAAGCCCCAAATTTGAAGTTTGATTATCTTTATTGCAAGGGACTTCATTTTGCATATAATCTGGAGATGTGTAATGTTCATGTGGTTCTTGTGCAACATTTTCATTCCCCAAGTCTACATTTACAATCTCCATTTGTACATTTTCATCTTCATTCCATTCATTATCATTCCCCAAATCTATGTTTTCATTCACCAAGTCTACATTTTCATTCTCCATCTCTACATTTTCATCTTCACTCCATACATTGTTATTCACAAATTTAATTTCCATATTATTTTCAAATTCAACATCCTCTTCACTTGCAACTACATTTACGGGGTCACCTTGATTAATGTTTAACATACATTCTCTCCTTCGGTGATTTTCCCTATCTTTTTTCCTATATGCTTGAATTTATTCATCTATCACCTTCGTCTTCCATTTAGCCTTTTGACGATTGTTGCTTCCCATGGTGAGACCACAAGTTGACAAAAAACAAAAAATGGGCCCCAAATCACTTTTTTTTTTCCTGAGACCCATGAAAAAAGTTTGAAATCCCGTGCTTCTCTGGTTTGTAGGGATAGGGAATATTTTGGTCAAAGTTACACCAGTTGATAATTGGGTACCCGATAATTCTAAGTACATGAAAAAATGGTGGGAGTAAATGAAAAAATTGAACTTTTATATATAAAAAGAGGTATATAATATATATAATGTCTATTATATATATACTTGTTAGATATAATTGTTTGAAGGAGATTGTTGGAATGATTATGTGTTGTCTTTGATGTCACACAGATGTCATATCAATTGTCAGCTCAGTCAATCAGCAAAGTAGTTCCTAGTGTCTACCGAGCTCAGTTGGTCAGTAAAGCAGTTACCAGTGTCTACCGAGACCTCTCGAGTGTCAAAAGAAAAGTATGGCAGAAAATAGTGTTAGCTGAGCTTCCTCAGTTATCAAAGGAAAGTTAGTGTCTACCGAGTTCACTCGGTCTCCAAAGGATGTTGAAGAATTCACAGTACGTACCGAGTTATCTCGGTCATCAAAGGAAATCTTTTTCAGATTAATGTTTACCGAGCAAGGTCGGCCCAGTAAAGGATTTTGTCAATTTGAGAAATAAAGTTGGTTTATTCCAGCTGATTGTTGTAATGATTAGTGATGTTTTGTAATAATTATTAGTGCTGACTTGACAATCTGAATGGTATATATATAGAAGGTCACATTGTAAATTATCAGGAAGAAAAGAAAAAGAAAAAGTGAAAGGGAAGAATAGTATGAGTGAATTTTGAAGGATGATTAGATATCCTTGAAGAGCAGTAGAGATATATTTGATTAGGAAGGATCTAGTGAAGCAGAAAAGAGATCTGTAATCAGCAATTCAGTTGCATCACTATTCAGGTCACTTCATTGTTACTTTCTTACCATTGTAGTAGTGATTTCAAAATCTCTTAAAGGAGTTGGTTTAACAGCCATTTTGTAAATCCTCTAACAAGGTGACAGTTCTATTGAATTGTTTCAAGACCTCTTACAAGGCCACTCCTAGTAGGGTGATTAAATCCTCTAACAAGGTCACACCTAACAGTGTGTTTTGTAACCTTTTACCAGGTTGGATCCTAACAGGGCATCACTTTAGAAGAGTGAAAATCAGTAACTAGTTACATTGGTGGTTTTTCCCATATTGGGTTTCCACGTTAAATCTGGTGTCTCTTGTGTTCATGGTATTTTCTTTATTCATGCATGTTAATCACTAATGAATGCTTAAGAACAGTTATAATTAACACTCTCTACAATTACTGAGTTTTAGCATTTCTCTGTATGTCAGCAGTAAATAATTTAATAGGCCATCTAAGGGATCAGTGGTAATATTTTGTGGTTAACTGATTCACCCCCCCTCTCAGTTACTACATCTATATTTCTGACAATACTAATGTATTATATGCTAATGTATATAATATATATATAATATATTATATATATACTAATGTATATAATATATATATATATATATAATGTATTCAAAAAATACCTGCATAGTTGATTTGATGACATACAGTTTCAGCCCAAGTCCTCTTGAAAGTATCCAGCACAGTATTTTTCTATAGACTCCTAATTTTGGTGGTCTGACTATACTGAATAAGTAGATGTTAATGGACTTGCCCTCGATTGAATACAGTCAATTGATTTTTTGAATCTTGAAAAGAAATTTCAAACAGATGTAGAACCATCGTATGCTCATCATCTATTCTAGAAACTAACAGTGGCATAAAAATTGATGTAAGAACACTTAAGGTACATTGTCTAGGTACTTCCTAGGGGTCTTAGTATGCCTTATCACATGTTAGGACCCCTAGGAAGTCCCCATGACCCCTTTAGACACATTTGAATACTCAAGCATGTTTGAAGGGGTCGTAGGACCCCTTAGGACACACTTGAGCATTCCAATGTGTCCATAGGGGTCATGGGGGCTTCCTAGGGGTCCTAACATGTGATAAGGCATACTATGACCCCTAGGAAGTCCCCATGACCCTTTTTGACACATTTGAAGGCTCAAGTGTGTTCGAAGGGGTTGTAGGACCCCTTAGGACACACTTGAGCATTCCAATGTGTCTAAAGGGGTCATGGGGACTTCCTAGGGGTCCTAATGCGTGATAAGGAATACTAGGACCCCTAGGAAGTCCTCATTACCCCTTTTGACACATTTGAATGCTTAAGTGTGTCCGAAGGGGTTGTAGGACCCCTTAGGACACACTTGAGGGTTCCAATGTGTCCATAAGAGTCATGGGACTTCCTAGGGGTCCTAATGCATGATAAGGCATACTAGGACCCCTAGGAAGTCCCCATGACCCCTTTTGACACATTTGAACACTCAAGTGTGTTTGAAGGGGTCATAGGACCCCTTAGGACACACTTGAGCATTCCAATGTGTCTAAAGGGGTCATGGGGACTTCCTAGGGGTCCTAATGTGTGATAAGGCATCCTAGGACCCCTAAGAAGTCCCCATGACCCCTTTTGACACATTTGAATGCTCAAGTGTGTTCGAAGGGGTCATATGATCCCTTAGGACACACTTGAGCATTCCAATGTGTCAAAAGGGGGTCATGGGGACTTCCTATGGGTCCTAACATGTGATAAGGTGTACTAGGACCCCTAGGAAGTCCCCATGACCCCTTTTTGACACATTTGAACACTCAAGTGTGTTTGAAGGGGTTGTAGGACCCATTAGGACACACTTGAGAATTTTCAATATCTCTAAAGGGGGTCATGGGGACTTCCTAGGGGTCCTAACACATGATAAGGCATACTAGGACCCCTAGGAAGTCCCCAGGACCCCTTTTGACACATTTGAATGCTCAAGTATGTTCGAAGGGGTTTGTAGGAACCCTTAGGACACACTTGAGCATTCCAATGTGTCCATAGGGGTCATGGGGACTTCCTAGGGGTCCTAATGCATGATAAGGCATACTAGGACCCCTAGGAAGTCCCCATGACCCCTTTTTCACACATTTGAATGCTCAAGTGTGTCCGAAGGGGTCGTAGGACCCCTTTGGGACACACATGAGGGTTCCAATGTGTCCATAGGGGTCATGGGGACTTCCTAGGGGGTCCTAATGCGTGATAAGGTGTACTAGGACCCCTAGGAAGTCCCCATGACCCATTTAGACACATTGGAATGGTCAAGTGTGTCCTTAGGGGGTTGTAGGACCCCTAAGGACACACTTGAGCATTCCAATGTGTCCTAAATGGGTCATGGGGACTTCCTAGGGGTCTGTACGCATGATAAAGCATACTAGCATCCCTAGGAAGTCCTCATGACCCCTTTTGACACATTGGAGCCCTCAAGTGTGTCCTAAGGGGTTGTAGAACCCCTTAGGACACACTTGAGGGTTCCAATGTGTTCATAGGGGTCATGGGGACTTGCTAGGTGTCCTAACATGTGATAAGATGTACTAGGGGTCCGCAAGAACTAAAATATTTTTGTTGTTGTCGCTCTCTGCCTCTGCTCTCTTAATTTAGTCCTCTCCCTCTCTGCCACACTTAGCTAGCCATCCTTACCTACTTTTTAATATAGATTCTCCAAAATTTGTATACAAAGGCATTCTATAGGAAAAAATGAAAAGTTTCCCAGAGAATATCCACAATTCGTATACAAAAGCATCATACAGGAAAAATGACAAAAAATTAAATAGCTAAAAGGTAAAATTTATCATTAATGCCGACAGTACCAAGGTCATACTTGCTATCAAATCCTGGCCTATGACATGCAAAATGAGCAAAGAAAGTGAAATGAAAGGGAAGTATGGATCAAATAGAGAAGGTGCATCAAATCAGATCAATATCATAATAAATGTAGAAAATATTGTTACAGAAAAAAATATTTTGCATATTAATTCATTACACCTTTCCTGAGCTTTTGTACCTTGCTATGATATCTATTTTGTACAATTTTTGTGCGAAGATGATCTAGGAATAATATCAATTTTTTATAAAATAATAGACATCTCTGGGTCACATCTGCTAAATTTTATTTAGAAGGATTTCTAAAAAATATCCATGGCAGGATTTGGTTTTCGGTGAAGGATTTTCTAAACACCTCCATTGTAGGCATGTAAAGAATTTTTTTTAGGTTTCCAACAGATTCAACATACTATGATGAAAGTTTAGAATCTGATTTATTTTAGGCTATTCAATGAAAAGTTTGATTTTGTTTCTTTGCTATGTTTTGCTAAAATGCATAGGCAATTGAGTCCAGAATACTATAAAAAATTCTTTAAGAGTCCAATCCAGAAACACTACAAAGATATGCATGTGAGCCTATGTTATATGATGATGATGAGTACTCACCATCTACTAGTAGCTCAAGTAGTGACAGAAGCTCTTCAGTGCATATGTACACTAACACAAAAAATTCAGATAGAGAAGTAACAAGTACTGTGGAATTATCCATAGAGCAATGTGAAATGAAGCCTCAAATTGGTTCATTAGTAGGCAAAGAATTTGGTCAATGTACTTCATTCTAGCACCACAAATATTTCTATTAGAAATGCTTATTCATCAATGGCCTTACATTTATGGGACTTGGGAAACCAGGTTACTCATGTTGGGCATTATCCCTCAAATGTAAGTTCATTGCCACATTTGGCAAGGCAGTCTCACTCCACATTTTACAACAAAGGGCAGCAATCTATGGTCCAGGGTTTTAATTCAGTTGACAAGTGGAGAGCTTCTCAAGGTACTGATCTCTTTCATAGAGAAGTTCCTGATTCATCTCAAGGTTCTCATTTAGGTGACCAACTCCTTTGAGGTCCACAAATAGACCCATTGATTTCCCAAATTGGTAAAAGGGTAGATGCAATTTTGGAAAGAGTATCCCAACTGAAGAGAAATGGAAATTCCAATGAGCATAAAGTTATTGTAGATCCAATGGGTGTATCTCCTCCATTGACAAATATAACTGCTTCCAGAGACTTGAGTTTAAATGGAGACTATCTATTCCCAAACATGTCCCAGTCGAGTAGATGAACCGGATTTGCTTGAGTAAAGAAGATAGTGGTTTATTAAAGCATTTGCATTATCCCAATTGCTATGAATTACTACTTTTTGAGTGGCTTGCAAGCTACTTTTGTGTGAGATTTCTATAATATATAATGTCCTCATGCAAGTACATGCCAATTTTCGTAAACATTTTCTATTTTAAAGGGTTAGTGAGAAATATCAAAGAAAAGGTTCTTGCATGTATTATTTA